>QARZ01040816.1:59952-109984 GCA_013407115.1 Glycine latifolia | reverse complement strand
TAGTTTCCATTCTTCCATCGGTATGGCACCTTATGAAGCCCTGTATGGTAGAAAGTGTAGGACTCCTTTATGTTGGGTAGAATCTGGAGAAAACCTAATTTTAGGACCTGAAATTATACAACAAACAACTGATAAAATTAGGTTAATCCAAGAAAAGATGAAAACTGCTCAAAGCAGGCAGAAAAGTTATTATGATCAAAGAAGAAAAGATTTAGAGTTTGATGTAGGTGATTATGTATTTTCAAAGTTAAGGAACTTAGTGGCCCACATAGCCTTATGTTCTAATTCAACAGGAAGGTGACAAGACTTACCATATAACATCTGGAATGGCAACATACCTATTGGGGTCTTGAAATCTATTCTGTATGCCCAAAGTGCATCATTGAGCTTCTTTGCCCAATCTTTCCGAGAACTTCCAACAGTCTTCTCTAAAATTCGCTTTAATTCTCTGTTGGAAATTTCAACTTGTCCACTGGTTTGCGGATGATAGGGTGTAGCCACTCTATGGGTAACTCCATATTTTGCAAGCAAATTTGAGAATTTTTTGTTACAAAAATGGGCACCTCCATCACTTATGATTGCTCTTGGTACTCCAAAGCGAGTGAGTATATTTTTTTCTTAAGAATGATACAACTACCTTTGCATCGTTAGTAAGTAAAGCAACTGCTTCTATCCACTTAGAGACGTAATCCACTGCCACTAGGATATATTGGTTAGAATGTGACTTGGGAAATGGTCCCATAAAGTCAATTCCCCACACATCAAACAACTCCACCTCTAATATGTTATTGAGAGGCATCTCATCCCTCTGTGATATCTTACCGGTTCGCTGACAACTATCACATTTTTCTACATAGTCTCTTGCATCTTTGAAAAGCGTAGGCCAATAATATCCACATTGCAATACCTTCTACGTTGTCCTATTTCCTCCAAAATGCCCTCCATAATCTGAAGAATGGCAATGCCAAAGAATCTTTGGCACTTCTGGGCTAGCTACACATCTGCGAATAACACCATCAGTGCATCTAAACTAAAGAAAAGGGTTATTCCATACATACCTCTTTGCATCATGAAAGAATCTTTTCTTTTGCTGCCAATTAAGACCTCTAGGTAAAACACCTACAGATTTAAAGTTAGCCATATCGGCAAACCAAGGACCCATACCAATTACCATCATCACTTTCTCATCAGGAAAAGATTCATTAATAACCATTTCTGGTCCATCCTGTAACTCCTTCTCCTGAATCCTAGACAAATGATCTGCTACTTTATTCTCCACTCCAATCTTGTCCTTGATCTCTAAGTCAAATTCCTGAAACAAAAGCATCCAACGCAACAATCTTGGTTTTGCATCCTGTTTAGTCATCAAATACTTGAGAGCAGCATGGTCAGTGTAAATAATAACTTTAGAACCTATCAAATAGGATCTAAATTTATCTAAAGCATAAACTACAGCTAGCATTTCTTTTTCAGTAGTTGCATAGTTAATCTGTTCTTCATTCAAAACCTTACTAGCATAATATATAACATGCAATAACTTATTTTTCCGTTGACCAAGAACAGCACCAATGGCATATGCACTTGCATCACACATTAATTCCAAAAGGTAAATTCCAATCAGGTGATGTTAAAATAGGTGCAGTAGTAAGTTTTTCTTTTAATATATTAAATGCATTAAGGCAAACTTCATCAAAATTAAAGTCACTCTCTTTAGTTAAAAGTTGACTAAGAGGTTTGGCAATTTTAGAAAAATCTTTAATGAACCTCCTATAAAAACCTGCGTGACCTAAAAAACTCTTAACCCCAGTAGCATTAATTGGAGGGGGAAGTTTTTCAATCAACATCAATTTAGCCTTGTCAACTTCTATTCCTTTTTTAGAAATTTTGTGGCCTAAAACAATACCTTCACGAACCATAAAATGACATTTTTCCCAATTCAAAACAAGGTTTGTTTCCTGACACCTTTTCAAAACTCTAGATAAATTAATTAGGCATGATTCAAAACTAGATCCGAAAACAGAAAAATCATCCATAAAAACCTCTAAGCATTTTTCTACCATATCAAAAAATAGAAAGCATACACCTTTGAAATGTCGCTGGTGTATTGCAAATGCCAAATGGCATTCTCCTGTATGCGAAGACTCCAAATGAGCATGTGAAAGCAGTCTTCTCCTGATCTTCAGGTGCCACTGGAATTTGATTATATCCAGAATACCCATCAAGAAAATAATAATAATCATGACCGGCTAACCTTTCCAGCATCTGATCAATGAATGGAAGTGGAAAATGATCCTTCCTGGTAGCATCATTGAGTCTCCTGTAGTCCACACACATCCTCCAACCAGTGATGGTTCTAGTGGGAATCAATTCATTGTTATTATTTTGGATTACTGTCATCCCACCTTTCTTAGGGACTGTTTGAACAGGACTCACCCATGCAGTGTCTAATATAGGATAAATCATCCCGGCATCTAATAACTTAACCACTTTCTTCCTTACCACTTCCTTCATGGTAGGATTCAATCTCCTTTGAGGTTGTCTCACAGGCTTCACGTCCTCCTCCATCAAAATTTTGTGGGTACAGAAAGATGGATTAATTTCTTTTAAGTTAGATATGGACCACCCAATTGCGGTCTTGTGCTCCTTAAGAACCTTTAACAGCTTCTCTTCTTCTTCTGACTTCAACTCTTTGTTGATGATGACTGGAAATGTCTCATTCTCCTCCAAAAATGCATACTTCAAGTTATTAGGTAATTCCTTAAGTTCCATCTTTGGTGTTTCCTTCACTATGTCAGCTTCTTTTTTTTCTAACACTTCCATAATTGTCTCCACTTCCTCTTGTACTTCATCTGTACCTAATACTTCAAGATCTTCTTCCAACTTTTGATCATTTGTTTTATCTGTATGAATTAATGTATCTAAGATATCCAATCTAAAACAATCATGTTTGTCAGTAGGATGTTTCATCACATCAAAAACATTAAAAACAACAGATTCATTATCCATTCTAAGCTCTAATTTTCCTTGCTCTACATCAATTAATGCCCTAGAAGTAGCTAAAAATGATCTACCTAGTAACAAAGGTATTTCACTCTCACCTTCCATATCTAAAACAATAAAGTCTGTAGGAAAAATAAATTTATCAGTGTAACGCCCCCTCAGCTGGAAGGGTCATTACTAACCACAAACTCACATACAAGCAAAATAATCAATCAGAGTTTAAGCAGTTTGGAAGCATAACTAAAGAGTGACATCATCAAGGGTCACTATCATAACACTGTACACTATAATATGGTGAATATACAACAAAGTTCCTCTGTACAGTACAAAACTATACAAATATCCCATCAGGGTACATCAAAACAAACCAAAGGCTAAGTACAAAACATCCGAGCCACAAGCTCATGTCATCTAAGCCTAAGGTTTATCAGCAGCAACTATCCCTGCATAGGCTTCTTGCCTTGGGATCTATCTGCTCCTCCTCCTGATGAATCACCTGAAATATAAGTCCCACAAACGGGGTGAGATATAAAATCTCAGTAAACTCAGGGCCCTTGAAGGTATTTCCTTCCCCTGGTTCACTGACAACAAATACACAGATAAAACATCACAATTATCACGGTTATCATCAACTCATTTCATTCAATCAACACATAGGCAGTCAATATACAACCATCTGTCAATATCTATGTGATTCCGATAGTCATCCCCATCTATCACAGATCCTCATCATCTACTGCCTATCATCATCATCCTGCATATACTTTCATCTAGATATATATGCCGATCCCCACTCACCGAGGATCCAATATATACTAGGATATCTCATGGCAGGAAATCACTATCTATCGGAAGCACCCCGAAAATATATAGGTACAACCACGTCTGGAGGACTCCTATATACCGGGCCGGCTTCTATCATAGGCACCCCGAAAATATATAGGTACAACCACTTCTGGAGGACTCCTATATACCGGGCCGGCCTCTATCTTACAGGAACATCTCATGTCAGGCCTATAACCATCACCTGTCATCTATCCTATTACCATAGGATTCCACAATCAATCATGCTTATCTCCAACTAAAACAAATCATAATCATCCATCTCTGGATCCAAACCAAAAGACAAGCATCACAATCCAAATTACAGTCATTACCCTCTCATAGGGCACAATCATCATTCATCAGCCAATCAAACCAATAACCAATCAACAGCATATATATAACAACATAACAGAACCATCACCTCAGATTGGTGAATGGCTGAACACAACAAAAGGGAATACATTCAAGAATCAAGAGCTTACCTGCTCTAGACAGATCACCGGCTCTCCCGGCCTCGTGGTCAACACCACCAGAGCTATCAAGCTCACGCCCTACACAAGAACCAACACATAACACATCAATTTACAGTTCTAGGACGTTCAAACGAAAGGAATTATCATCCTCTCAATAAACATATACTAATCGCTGTACAAGAGATTTCAGACCCTTCAACAGGACCCCTCTCGGCCTCATCAAGGCTACAGAGTCTCTACAAGGACTCTGATCAGGCTAACACAAAGCATATCCCTGCTCATAATAGCCTAAACCCAACAACTCATCATCATCAGTTTCAACCGGTCAATCTCATCTATACAGCCTCCTGAGCAACTTTGTCAACTGCTCTAAGGTTCATACTAGTCATATTACTAGTCTTTTATCTCTGTTCATACATACTCAGAGCCAAAACCAAACTTCATCAGTAATGATTTCTGAAGGCTCTAACATCATCACAGTAATCCCCTGAACATAATCTTCTACAGAACTCAGAGCTAATTCTAGCCCCTTCACAAAATGGTTACTATTCATGAAAACCCCCAATTTCAAAATCAAGCTGAGAAACTTGAGTTTCTTACCTCAATAACGGCAAGGAAGACCCAAGGACCGTTCTCCCGAACTCCAGTGTCCTTTCCACGCAGTGGGTCTCAGCCAAACCCAAGTTCTCTGAGTTTTCCTTTTGGAGATTCCCAAATACTCTTAAAAGGAATTTCCTCAAGAAGAGAAAGAATGATTCAAGCTTTCAAGATGTTTCCTTCACAATCAAAGGTCTAAGGAAGTGTTTTAATGGCTTATAATGGAAATATGAAGCTTCTAGGGTGCTCTAATGGCTGCTGGCTCAAGGAGGAAGAAGAAGAAGCAGTTTTTGTAGCCCAAAACGCGAAAATGGCCTTTTATAGGCCCCCAGCGAGAGTCCCGCGCTACCAGCGTGGCCCCCCACGCTACCAGCGCGGAAATCCAGTGGAAAATGGCTTTCTGGGGCACTTCCCGCGCTACCAGCGTGGCTCCCCACGCTACCAGCGCGGCACTATTCACAGGCAAAATCCGTCGCTAATTCCGTCGCAAAATCCGTCGCTAACGCTTTTTCTGACGGAATTCAGCAAATTTTAAACTTTCTTTCTTTTTCTCTTAATTATAAACCTAGGTTATTACAATCAGCTTTTACCAAAACATCCTCAATTACTCCAGTTGGTTTCCTCAATGAACGATCTGCAAGCTGTAATGAAACTCTTGTGGGCTTGAGCCTGGTAATTACCAATGAATTGCATAGGGATAATGGCATCGGGTTTATGCTAGCTCCCAGATCACATAATGCTCTTCCTACATCGACATTACCTATAGCAATAGGAATGTTAAAGCTCCCTAAATCCTTCCTCTTTGGTGGAAGCTTCCTCTGGATAATCGCGCTGCACTCTTCAGTAAGTGCTATCATTTCACATTCCTGCAATTTATGCTTCCTAGACAATAATTCTTTCATAAACTTTGCATAGTTAGGCATATTAGCTAAAGCTTCAATAAATGAAATATTAATATGTAACTTTTTAAACATATCTAGAAAATTTTCATACTATTGCCTCTGAGCTTGTTGCTTTAGCCTCATAGGATATGGTGGTTTCTCAAAATGAGAAAAATCCATCGGTTTCTTCTCTGGCTGACTTGAAGGCGCTTTAACTACCTGTTCATCAGGGACTGTAGTGGTCTTCTCTTCAACTTCTCTTTGAATAACATCAGGCTTTTCTGGAGACTTAGTGACAAGTCCACTTCTTGTTGTGACTGCATTTGCTTGTTCCCTTGGGTTGACAACAGTGTCACTAGGGAATTGTCCTTGAGACCTTTTAGTCAATTGCTTAGCCAACTGACCAATTTGATTTTCAAGATTTCTGATAGAAGCATCTTGATTCTTGTGATGAGCTCGGGTCTCACTAATGAAAGCATTTGTCTCCTTGATGAAAGAATTAGTAACCTGAATATGCTCAGTGGTAGTCTTGGACAGTTGCAACATAGCCTTCTCTAGTTCTGATGGCTCCTTAGATGGAATAGGTGGAGGCTACAAGTAATTGTTGGATTTGTAATCCAAACCTCCTCCCTGAATTCTTCTTTGGAAATTATTATTACCTGGGGCATAATTCGAATTCCCCGGGAAGTTGGAATGATTTCTCTGATTGTACCATACTCCATTAACTTGCACTGGATCAGCTCCTACTAAGGTAGGACACCCATTAGATTCATGCTCTCCCTGGCAGTATTCACAAGTAGGTAGCTGTGATCTAATAGTTGAAGCTTGGGCTGCTGAACCTTGCATCCTGTCAATTTTCTCATTCAATCTTACTAATTGCTATGATAAAAGTTTTTGTTCAGCCAGCATTGCATCACTACTTCCTAATTGGATAACTTCCCTCTTTGGTTGAAATTTGATACTCTCATTTTCATTGCGAGCCAGTGAATCAATTAATTTATATGTCTGAGTAGCTGTCTTTGATCTGATTGAACCTTCAGCTGCTACATTCACTATAAGTCTTGATTCTGGAGTCATCCCATTAAAGAGTATACATACTTTCCTTCCCACAGTCATGTCATACTGTGGACACTTTCTGATCAATTCTTGGAACCTATTCCAAGCTGCACATAAACTTTCTCTCTCGTTCTGGGTGAAATTGGTGATCTCGTTCACCAACCTGTTGTATTTTTCCATAGAAAAATATTAAGAGAAAAATTTGGTAACCAGGTCTTCCCACGTACTGATGCTGTTGGGAGTTTGTCTGTCTAACCAACGAAGTGCTCTTCCCTTAACAGCAAAGGGAAATAATCTTAGTCTCACAGCGTCATCTGATACGCCCTGGTGTCTGATTGTATCGCAAATCCACAAAAATCTGTCAATGAAATTATGTGGATCTTCATCGTCTTCTCCACCAAATTGACTTCTTTCCACCAAAGTAATTAATGATGGATTGATATCAAATTTGTTAGCCTCAATCGGTGGTCAGACTATACTAGGATTGGGTCTTGTGAATAATGGAGCAAGAATGTCTTCCATTAATTCCTCCCCTTGTACTGGTGGTCTTTCAGCCATCCTTGGTTCTAATTCGCTGTTTGAATTAGATTTTTCTGTCTCTCGTCTTTGCTTGGCTAGTCTTCTATTTCTTCTCACAGTCTTTTCTATCTCAGGGTCAAACTGTAAATCTTCATGTCCAACTAAACCTCGCATAAACTAAAGAAAACAGATCAATAAAACAAAAAATCCAATATTAAAGAACAAAATTACAATAAAATTAGCGTAATCAATCCCAGGCAACGGCGCCAAAAACTTGTTGCGACACGGCAAGTGCACCGATCATTCCAAGTAATAAAGTGATAAGAAAGTATCGTCTCCACGAGGATTGAGGCACTAATATCAAGTGTAATTTATAATTCTTAATATTGGAGAAGGAATGAAATTGTTGAGAGAATTGAATTATTGTTTGGTTTTCATTATTGTAAATAAAAGAAGATTAAAAACCATGTAATTTAAATGTTGATCAAGACTTAAGAATAATTATGGTAAAGCACAATCACCGCAGTTCGCTTTATGTAATTGAATTGATAATTTAACTCTATTTAATATAATTATTCAGATGTATGCTTTTCTAATATAGTTAAACCCTAATTCCTCGATCATTTAACCCTTTAACCTAAGTTAAGAATCCTAATCTCTTAGTAATTCCCTTTAGATTAAGCATGAAGCTAGCATAATAAAAATCTGCAGTCCTTTATCCCTATCCCTAGGTAATATCGCAACTGTCACTCCACTGCGTTCAGAAACTAAAACCCCAATATTCCTATTATGAATTATAGCCCTAAGTAACCTAATAGATTGATCAAGTCTAATTAGATATAATGATGGAAGAATAAAGTAGAGTAAAATAATTATAAGAAACTTTATTAAACTCAATTCAAGAAACACAGAGTTCACATTGGCTCTTGGCTAAACCATAATTACAAAGGAATTAGCCAGACATAATTATGTCTGGCCTAATACACCGTAAAGAAGGAGAAAAGAAAGAAGCTAAGGTATGCAGAGTCACAAACCCCTCAATCTTGCCTCCTTCTTGTTCTTCTTGCTTCTTCTTGGCCTTGAATCCTTGTTCCTTTGATCTTGCCTTATTTGCTCTATTTTCCAATGTCTATTGATGCCCTAATGTCTCCTACCTAGGTTCTATTTATACTTAAGTTATAAAACCCTAAAAACCCATCATTCTTATGTTATCTTCAAGCTAAATCAGAAATCTCGTGTTGTCCGCGCGACTGGCGCGAGTTCTGGCACGACTAGCGCGAGCCTCCAGTATATCTGGCGAGATTAGTGCGACTGGCGTGAACCTTCAGTGCTTCTGGCGCGATTAGCGTGGCCCTGGCGCAGTTAGCGCGAGATCTCAGCTTCAGCTGGCTCTTTATTTTGCTTCTTTTCTTGCTTTTCTTGACCCTAAACATCAAAATAGCATAGAATCATTGATAAACATAGAACTAATGAATTTTATACTTATTCTAGCATTTATTCACTATATTCTTCCTATTTTCCTAATAAAACTATCCTAAAAACTATATATGCTAATAGCATATCAAAAACAACTTAATTAATTTAGGAAAAATGTAGGATTGGATTTCATCATTCTTATCCTTTTATATCTAATTAATTTTATCATGCATAAATCATTTTCTACTCTTATTGATGCGCACGTATTTTTACCCCAAATTGATCCCTCGCATTCAAGTTCTAAAAATATTTACTAGATATCGATCCCTCGCATATCAAAATAAATACCCCAGCATTAAGAATTAAAATCGCGTGCTTATGCAATTAAAACGTTAAGCTCTATTCTTAGCAATGTAACGTGATAAGTAATTTCATTCGGTTCAAATTCTAAGTTTACTTTCCAGTCTTACTTAGGATTAAATTCATGAAACTAGTGATCAAGTAGAATCAAGCATTAAGCACAGAATGAAATTACCAACAAGAGATAGAAAAAATGCATGCAATAAATAAAATTAAAAGAGATACATAGGGATAAGAAGATTATATCCAACCTCAGAGAAGCTTAAGCGACCATGGAGAGAACTTCCTTAAGAGAAGAGTTGATGAAGGAAATCATCTCCACTTCACTTCGGCAGGGTTTCCCCTATAATCACCACCTCTCTCACTCTTAAAACTACCTAGAACTAATACTACCACTTCCTAAGCTTAAGCACAGCAAATATATGAGAGGATTTTTTGCAAAAACAACATGCATGCTCTCCAAATTCGTTGGCTATTTATAGGAAACCATCACCAGCTTGCTTCACTCGCCCAAGCGAGTGGTTTCTTCATGTTTTGGTCACCTAGGCGAGCTAACCTAACACTCCTTGGAACTTGTGGTCACCCAGGCGAGCCAAATACACATAGCTTGGTCGCCTGGGCGAGTTAAAGCCTTCAACATTAAGTAATCTTTGGGCTTTGATGGTTCTTGGGCCTGGAATGTTTGTTGTACCTCCCATGTTTGCTTTGTGATCCATTTTTGCTTGCTTCATGTGTTCGGAAGCTTCAGAAATCCTTTAACCTATCAAAAAGCAAGACAAGATTGGATAAATCTTCAATGATATAAATACAACATTATCATAAGTACTAAATACAAACTAACTAGATTAGGGCAAGTTTTTATGAATATTTTTAGTAAAAACAAAAGATAAGTGTCATTAATGTAACCCTATTTTTACTAAGATATGGCACTTATCAGGTACTCACCCTAATATCATATCAACATACCTTCAAAGGCAGACAGAGGTTCATGACAAACAAAAACATTGTCAACTTCAAATAGATTTAGTTGAACATATTTAGGAACGTTTCAGAAATGAAAATAACAATAATTAAATTTATGTAATATTTTTTTTCGTTATGTCTTTTATTTATTTCAATGTTATTGTGTTCAATTATCTATTGTTATGTAAAATTTTATTTTATATTGTTAGGGCCATATGAATTTTTTAGCGACATTGATGTTAGGTTCATAGAAAATTGTTAGGGTGTATGTTGGTTTAATGTGTAGTGTTTATGGTTTAGTGTTGGATTAAAAATTTAGGGTTTAGGGTTTAGGGATTACGATTTAGGGTTTAGGGTGTGTGGATTAGGGTTTATGGTTGATGGTTGAGGGGGTTTAGGTTAATGGTTTAGTGTTTAGGGTGTTTGGATTAGGGTTTAGGGCTGGTTGGGGTTTAGGGAGTTTGTTTTAGGGTTTATGTTTGAGTGTTGAGGGGTTTGGGTGTGTGGTTTATGGTTTATGGTTGATTGTTTATGTTATTCTGTTTAGGGTTTAGGTGTTTGGTTTAGGGTTTATTGTGTAGGGTTGAGGGTTGAGGGTGTTTGTTAAATGGTTCATTGTTTAGGGTTTAGGGTGTTTGTTTTACAGTTTTAGGGTTTAGTGGTCGGGGTTCATGGTGTTTAGTGTTTAAGGTTGAGGGTTAATGTTGAAGGGGTTTAGGTTAATGGTTTATTGTTTAGGGTGTTTGGATTAAGGTTAAGGGGTTGTGGTTTATTGTGTTTGTTTTAGGGTTTATGTTTGAGTGTTGAGGGTTTAGGGTGTGTGGTTTATGGTTTAGGGTTGATTGGTGATGGTATTCTATTTAAATTTTCATTTATTTTTTTTAAGATACTCATTAGATGGCTGATTCATCTTCGACAGATTCTTCTCGCTCTAGATTGGATCATGAGGGTAAGCCCATGGATCCGATGACCCATGTTATCCCTACCCCGTATAAGTGGGGTGTTTTGCGTAGGCGTACTCAGCGTACCCACGTTTCACAAGCTGTGTGGAATGAGGACACAGCTCGACTGTTGAAGACTCGTCGAGGTAAAGTAATGGCGGGGCCACCTCACGATGATATACCTGACATCGTTGGTGATATGTTGCGAAATGCTGGCTTTCTACATGTCGCACACATGCGACATATTCAGGTATGCAAGTAGGAAATAAGTAAACAATTTTTTTATATAATTGTGCATATGAATTGATTAGTTTTTTTTAGATCGATCCTGCGCTTATTAGTGCTCTGGTTGAGCGGTGGAGACCAGAGACCCATACCTTCCATTTGACGCAGGGAGAGATGACCATCACGTTGGAAGACGTGGCTGGTATTTTAGGATTGCCCACCGAGGACAAAGTCATTACAGGAGTCACCATAGGCAACTGGGAGACCATCATTGAGGAGGTTTTTGGGCATGAACCTCAGGAAGATGCCGAGCTTAAAGGTGGATATTTGCGTCTGTCTTTCTTTGATAGACATTTTGCGCATTGGGGTGAGGTAGTTCCCGATTTGGTCGCCGTGATGCGCTTTACGCAAATGCACATTGCGCGCCTTATTGGAGCATGGCTGCTGAGCAACAGGTCCGGGGGGAGCATGGTCGCAGCGCGTTACATCCCATTGCTTGCTGGGGACTTCGAGGATATTGGAGGATACAGCTGGGGGTCTGCCGTCCTTGCACATTTGTTTAGACAAATGTGCGAGTGTACTGATCCACGCAGAAGTGACATTGGTGGGTGTCATATGCTGCTTCAGGTGTGGGCGTGACTGAGATTCCCACCAATTGCTCTAGCTATTCCGCAGCCTACTCACCCGGAGTGGCATTTCGGTCACCCGTATGTAGCTAGTATATTTTGTTTTTGAACAATTCTTGGAATTCAGTCTTATAGTATTCTAATGTCAGTTATTTTGAAATAAGGTTTAATGCTTTAAAGGATTTCGAGCACACAAGCTGCTCTGGTATAGGATGAGATTGGAATCCGTCATGCGGGATGAGGTACGTTTAGTTATTTTTAAGTGTTCTTAACTGTGCATTTGTGGTCCATGTCGTTACATAACTGTGTGTTTATTTGGTATGTGCAGGTGGTTTGGCAACCATATAGAGAGTACGACTTTCTTGGTGCATCTGAGCAGCAGCGACTATTGTGGATGGAAACTACTCCGGTTATATGCTTCCACACAGTTGAGTATTTGTAGACGTATAGATGCATGCGCCAATTTGGGAGGGATCAACCAATCCCACGTACTCCCAGGAAGCTGAAGGGTGTGCATGACCTTTCCTTGCGCGGTAAACATGAAGATAACTGGGTCCGCAAGCTCAGACCGTTTATTAGACGCTGGGACGTTAGGCACCAGCACATCGACCTTCCCCCTCTGGTTCAGGGCTTAATGTCACCAAACCATAAGTACATGGTTTGGTACAGGGAAAATGGGAACCGATACATCTCGAAGATGGCTGCCAAGGCTGATCATGGTGTAAGTTTTGGTGACATTAAATTTTTTTCTATTTATGTTTATTATGATAAAGAACATGATTCACACTAATGTGTATATATATTTTATTTTATAGTTGGATGGGCTGGAGATGCAGTACTTCGCGCTTGGTCATGAGCAGTGGCCGGGCTACAGCCGCAAGTGGGCGTAGGATGAGGTCGGTCGCATAATGTCTATATTCAGAGAGAGTTGTCGCCTGGAGGAGGTAGGACCACATGCACCCGAAACCCAGCTTCAGGAGGAGCCACAAGTGTCTGTTGGCGTTGCTCGTCGAAGACAGGAGGGACGTGGGCTAGAGCGTCGATAGAAACAAATGCACCATGTTCCTGAGCCCATTATAGCTCCTAGTCCTTGCAGTTTGGGTTAGGTTAGGCCTCCATTTATAGCATCGACATACGACAGCTAGCCCTTGTATTACGAGTCCACTCAGTAGGGGGTACGGGGTGTGAGGGATTCAGTATGCAAAGTCGTACGCCTCCACCTCCTGCCTCGCAAACGCAGCCTGTATATATGGCTACTGCAATGGCGATGGCATCAGCGAATGTTGGGACCAGTAGTGACGTAGCTCCTATGGAGTGGACTGGTGTCGACATCGACAACATGCTCTCGCAGCTTGATTATTATGCAGGAGGTTATGGGGGTTGGCCATCAGATGTACCATATGCCACCCCAGCTGTTGAGCATCCCTGGCCCTCATCTCCAGAGCAGGCCACTCCATGTCCACCTCCCTATGTTGACCCTTATGAGGCAGACCCTTCTCATGCAGACACTTCTCCATGATCGCATAGACGGAGGCTACCTAATCGTCAGGCGCATCATTATCAGTGGCCACCGGAGTCTTAGTTTTTAAGCCTTTGTTTTTTTTAATTTTAATTTGTAATAGATTTTATTTGTTAAGTTACTTATGAAGTTTTGAACATTTTTTTGTAACAATTTTCTTAATCATTCGACATATTAACAATTACTAACACCGTGAATAACAGTAATTGATATCAGAGGCAAATAGTAACAATTGAAGATAAGCAAACTTCATAAAAACTACTTAATACAATTAATCATTCAATTTCGGTAACTGGTTTGTTAAAAATAGCTAAAATCTCAATTGGACAAAAATGTTTCCAGTAGTTGGATTCTGCCAACACCTTTAACATGTCTTCATCACTTATCAACTCTTTTATGTGATATTTGATTGTCTTGTCTGAATAAGCGTAATGGGCTGGCTGTCGAAAAAACAATTTTCTAACCACCTGTGAGTTGTGAATTCCATAAGGGGGAACCCCAACAGGCGCAGCTTGCTTGATGACATCCTTCAGTGTTTCAATGTTGCATCCTGAAGGAATTTCAAACCTTATTGGATTTGTTCCAGTGAATGAATAACCCACAAAACCGCCTTGTTGTGGTATGTTCCACTTGTCGTTGTAATATAGCATTGCATCATGTGTAGGGACGATGGTGGATCGAAGTTGGTTCAGTATACCATCGGCTGTTCTGTTGATGGTGCATAATACTTCTATAGGGCCAACACTTGACATTTGGTCATGGCACATTAACATTGTGCAAACATCATCATCATTTGTGAGTTGCAGAGAATTAAAAAAATATTGCTGACCTGCATGTAGGGATGGCTGTCGGTAATAGATTTCATCAACAAAATGGTCATTGGTTAGCAGAAGGGTGTCGTGCATCCTACTCTTGAGTGTCTGAAAAGAACACTCATTAGGCACTTGCATTGGTATTAGAGTAGGACATTGAAAAGAAACACCAGTTTCGTTGTATTTCATTGATCCATTTGGAAAAATGAATGCTAATTTGGAGTTACCAATGGTCTGACTGCTTGTTTCTCCTAAGAATGCCATAGTATTCAGATTGAATTTTGATTGCGGAGGTATGTTGTGTGGGAGTGGGAGTGTCTGGCCTATATAGGGGCGTGTTCAGTGACGCTCTATTTGGGCGTGTTCAGTAACGCCCTACTTGGGCCTGTTTAGTCACGCCCTATTTGTTAGGCGTGTTCAGTCACGCCCTATTTGGGCGTGTTTAGTCACGCCCTACTTGGGCGTGTTCAGCCACACCCTATTTGTTAGGTGTGTTCAATCACGACCTATTTGTTGGGCGTGTTCAGCCACGCCTTATTTGTTAGGCGTGTTCATTCACGCCCTATTTGTTAGGCGTGTTCAGCCATGCCTTATTTGTTAGGGTGTTTGGCTTCGTCCACCTAAATGGTTATTTAGTATTCCATTTTTAAGACGCGATCACCGTACGTGTAATGACAAGCAAAACATGATGCATAATATCACCTTTGTCAACCAAATACAGGGGTAACACAACATATTTATAAATGAAATACATTTAATATACCACTAATAAATCAAACATAATTACAAAATCATGAAACACCTACGATTATGTCCAACTTGCTTGCAAAGACCGCATTTAAGAAGTCTCTGAGATGTTTTGACTTCGTCCATCTCATTATGTATTCTAGTGGACCTTGGACGACCCTTTGCACGCAACATTGACCTGTCAAGTAGAATAACTGGATCTTCACTCGGTGGAATAGCAAGTTCATTACCAATTGGCTACCAAGACAATGAATAAGCCTGAACCAAGTTGCTTACCAGGAAGACATCATCCACATACTGAAAAAGATTCTGACGGACCTATAAAGCAGCAGCTGCGGCTTGGCTACAAGGGTATTTGAAGGCCTTAAACTTGCCACACTGAGAAAAACGCTCTGTCAGGTTTACTGAATATGACCTGTCCCAACCATCGTCCACCTCAAATAATGTTTGCTCAAGTTTATATGTGAGTACATTATGGCCTGTAGCCAGGGTCTTGTAACGCCCCGTATGCATCCGGTTCATTAACATTCATTTATGGTCATTAAGCGCAGCAATTAATTAAAGATAATAATTAATTCGGAAGCAAATAACAAAATGACGTCATCAACAAAACCTACTTTGCATTATGTATGGTAAATATTTACATCTATCAACCAGAGGACCAAATCAGCCATATACATATATCTCAGTAAAAGTATCTCAATAATGGTTGTACAAAACAAGAAGGTATCAGATACCCTGTCCTCTCAACATACATCAATATGTCTCAAGATATACAACATATACACAATGTACATCAACTGTCCATCTTCCCATCAGGGGTACAAAATACAGGCATAACAAAACAATGAGCCAACATGCTCTCAAAATAATATGCCTAAGGTTCACACAGAACCATATCCCTACTCGGGCCTCTTGCCCTGGGATCCACTATCCGCTTGCTGAGCATCACCTGCAAAATATAATCCCCACATATGGGGTGAGATACAATCTCAGTAAACTCAGGGTTCTTGGAGGTCTCTCCTCCCCCTGGTTCACTTCCATGACATATAGCATCAAAATTGGCATCACACCATCTAGCCATTATGGCTTTCATAAAACATATCACATGTATATCACAACACAGGTGTCATTCCGTTGGGCGCTACCAACATTTGGAATGCAACACAGATACAAAACACACACACACACACACACACACATATATATATAACATTGCACAACCAAGAGAAAATCATCTACTTAAAGGCACATTCTCTCAGATATACAATATATATAACATTGCCTGAGGAAGATCATCCACTAAAGGGCACATTCTCTCAGGAATTACTCGGACATATATGGTACTTTCGAGAAAAGATCATCCACTTAAGGGCACATTCTCTGATACCATATTTAGTCTATTCTACTGGCCAGAGAATCTCATCAATCATACAACATATATCATCAAGTGTACATCATATACATTTTCTCAATTAAAAACGATAACACACAATTTCAATACTACATGCATCATGACATACAATAACCATCACTCCCTCGAAGTATGGTGGAACACAGTCAATGGGAAACACTCCTAAAAACAAAGAGCTTACCTGCTCTAAGAGCTATACTGGTTCTCCCGGCCTTGTGGTCACAATCACCAACAATCTCGGTATCACGCCATACATAAAGGCATACAAATAATCAATAACGGTGCTCAACCGTTAGTATGAAAAGAAACGCAATTCTTTTTCATATAAACCTCTTTTTCTAAGTTATAAGGACTAGTCACCTAATTGGTGACTTACAGACCCCCAACAGGATCTATCTCGGTTTAACCAAGGCACTAGAGTCTCCCTAAGACTATGTATAAGTCAATTCAAAGAGTTCACTATTCTATCCATGCCAAACCTCAAGGATTATCAATATGGCTAAAATGGTTACTTCAACACATTTTCACCGTTTATATAGTCCCCTAAGCACATATTGTAAAAGCACCTTGGCTCGTACATATCACAATATCATCAATCTAACAAACATTCTTCCTACTCATATATTTCTCAGAACCAAATACCAAAGTCCATAAAAATCATACTTCAAGGTTAAACCTTCATCAGAACAACCTCCTTATCATACTTTTCTAAAGAACCCAAGCCTAATTTCAGCTCTAACTTAAATAGGTTACTATTCACCTCAAGAACAAATTCTTAAAAAATCGGTAAAACTTGAGTTTCTTACCTCTAAATCGACAAGGAAGGCTAGAGGACAACTTCTCCAAGCTTGAACGTCCTTAAAACGCCTTCTTTTCTCCTCAGAGTCAAACTTTGTGAATCTCCCTAGAGAACTGGATCTCTCCATTTGATGGTTTTCAGAGAAAATAAGTGATGATGGAATCTTGCTCATTGAGTAGTTCCTTTCAACTTTCATGTTGGGTGTGAAGGGTTTTGGTCAACGGTTGGGTAGTTATGAAGCTTCTTACACTCGTCAATGGTAGAAGCAGAGTAAAGGAAGAAGGGATGAAGCTTTGTGAAGAAAGAGAGAGAGAAGGGTCATTATAGGTCTGATTATGCCTCAAAGCATCAACGACATTTTTGCAATGTCGTTGTGAATGCTAAAGCTGTGAAGTAGCCGCCTAACCCTTGCATACAAAATAATAAACCAATCGGCTGTACATGTGCTTCACCAGAGCAGTGATAGGCATGTTCCTTGCTCCCTTGAACACCCTGTTGACTGATTCAGACAAATTTGTTGTCATATGGTCATATCTTCTCCCCTCCACATCATATGCACGTGTCCATTTTTCCTTAGGAATGTTGTCAATCCATTTTGCAACCTCAGGACTGGTATCACGGAATCGTGCAAACGCTATGTCAAAGTCAACCATAGAAGGAGTATAACCTGCACAATTATAATACCATTAACAGTAGTTGGGGTACACATTTATGTCAGCTTAATAAATTACAAATAATTGTTAACATACCTAAAGTCATGAGGGTCTTCTTCAATCTTGCATTCTTGAACCTTTGATTAAAATTACTGACAATATGATGAAGGCAAAACACGTGATGTGAAAAAGGTGGTTGCCAACTGGTATGATTCTCCACAACAGATATTATGCTCTGGTGCCGATCTGAAATGAGACATATATTTTGCATTTGGGTAACATGGAAGCGAATGTTAGCAAGAAAGTATTCCCAAGCTTCCAATGTCTCCCCCTCAATAATGGCAAATGACAGTGGCAGGCATTCATTATTTCCATCCTGACTAGTGGCAATCAACAATTTTCCTTTATACTTGCCATATAAGTGAGTCTCATCAATTTGAATGATGGGTTTGCAAAATTTAAAAGCCCCCCAACATTGTCTAAAATTCCAAAACATGCGCTGAAACACACGTTTTGCCCGTACCAGTCGATGTGCCACAAAGTAAGCATTTGTTTGAATATCAAAAAAAGAACCTGGTGAAAAATGAAGCATGTAGTTGTACCACCTGGGCAAAAATGCATAAGATTCTTCCCAATCCCCATAAATCATTGTCATTGCTCTCTGCTTCGCATACCAGGCCTTTCCATATGAAACTTTAAATCCATACATATTGGTGATCCTCTCCTGAACCAATGCAATTGACACGCCCGATTCCTCCTTAACCATTCCTAAAAATGAAATTGTAACATTCACATTAACAACAAACCTTAAAAAATTAATATTTGTCATATAAAGCAAAAATATTAAGTACATACCTACTACAAGTGAAGCAATAACATTAACATCAAGTTGTTTGTGACCCTATGTAATATGGTCATTCAGGAAATTGTGTTTTCCACTCTATCTTGAAACAACCCACTTCTCACCGTACATTGGTTTAATCACCCTAACCCTCCAAGGGCAACCATCGTTGTGAGCAACACACTTCATGGTAAACTTGTTAGGCCTGCTCTCAACCACAAATGCTTCTTGATGCTCCCTCATCAGGTTCCGCTTAATTGCAATTTGTGCATCCTTTTTGGATGGAAATTCCTGTTTAACAAACAAATGGTCCCCTAATTGCCATGGACCTTGCACTAAACCTGAACCCGAAGCAGAACCGATAAAAGATTCTTCTTCGCTTGGATGATTCTAATCAATATATGTGTAATGTCGAATTCCATCCCAAAAAGGAATGACCGAACCACCTTTAAATACAAAACAGTTGAATAAACATATCATGCAAACTAAAATACAATAACATACACATATACAAACATCAGACCACTTCATCATTCATTTAAGTCATGTAACATACCTTCAACAGGTTGTTCTGATTACATTGATCCAACGTCCGGATGATGACGAATTTGAGACGACCCTACGTCAGTGTCTTGTTGGAATGCAGTCGCATGCACACCAGCATCTTCATCATTATCCGACGCACTGGCATCCTCCTGAAGAAGATGATCTTCCATTGCGATATTTTCATCATCGTCATCCATAACCCAAGTTGAGTCATGTAAATCTTCCACAGACACATTTACACCTACAACACCATATGATGATGCAATATGTGTAGAATTAAAGCGACTGACCTCGTGGGTAAAACAACATCCTCTGCTGCAGTAAAATCCACGTACAACTCTAAAAAATCCTTACTTGCCTGCTTCAAAAATTCTTCAATTACCATTTCCAAGTCTTCATCATCCGGTATTTGAAACCACATGTATTGTTCATGTTGCCATAATCTTGTCGTCAGCAAAGTGATACATTGGTTGTGATTTAGACCTAATTTCTGTCCTATCTTCTCATGCAAATCACACAATGTTAAGTTTCGCTTGATACGTGCCGGCCTTTTCTCCCCTTCTAAGACAACACTCCGTCGCCCTTCAACTTTCCTTCCATTGAAAAATAACACAACACGAGCACACTCCTCACCACCTGAACTCATTTCCTGCAGTCAACAAAAACAACAAATTCAAATATTAAGAAACAATACAATAAAGCCTAAAACAAGCACCCTAAACCCTAAACTAGCAAACATAAACCCTAAACCCTAAACCCTACAACAAACAACATGAACCCATAAACACCGAAACATAAACCCTAAAACAATCAACCTTAAACCATAAACCAACCACCCAAAACCCTAAACACTGAAACATAAGCCCTACAAAACACACTCAAACTCCCTAAGCCCTAAAACCTAAACCCTAACCCCTAAATCAAACACACTAAACCCTAAACACACACCATAAACCATAAACACAAACCCTAAACACTATACTCTAAACCCTAAGTCCTAAATCTTTAACCCAACACTAAACCATAAATCCTACACATTAAACCAACCTACACCCTAACAATTTTCTATGAACCTAACACCTATGTCCCTAACAAATTCATATGGTCCTAACAATTTTCTAATTAAATAATATAACACATTAAATAATTGACAAAAAAAATTAAATCACTTACTTGTTGGTAGAGCTTCGTTGTAGAACTAATTCATTCACAAATTCTAAAGAGAAAACTAAGCAATTTTTACAGAGAATGTCAAATAGTAACAATGGTAAAAACCTAATTTTTCGGGCTGTATTACCTATGAACCAATGGACTAGGACAGATGCTTTAAATAGAACTGAGGCACTCAAACACGCCTAAATCAAGCGTGTTTGATTGCCCCATTTTTCAAATTTATTTTTAAACTGTTCCGGATTTCAAATTAATTTTTTAATTTGTATTTTTTTTTTTTTGCCGTAATAAGGGATAAAAAAAACTCATCTAAGATGGGAGATGCTCTCGGGACCAAAAAATTAATACGAAACGGCCAAATGTAGTGAACCCACCAAGAATCCCCATTGCATTCCCAAAAAATCAGTGTAATAAAATCGCAGGCGAAGCGTCACAGTCAGTCCCTCTCCTCACACAAAAAAGTGTCACCCCCCACCCCACACCCAACCCAGCCTTAGGGTTCCTCTGTTGTTGTTGTTGTTCTTCTTCTTCTAACAACAAGAAAAACAAATTCACATTCCCCAAAACACCCTTCTCGCTCCGCATGGCGAAAACGAGGCCAGGCAGAAAGGACGTGGACTCATACACCATAAGAGGAACCAACAAGATCGTCCGAGGTAACACTCGCCAACCCTTTTGCGTTTTAAAAAACGGTCCCTTTCCCTGTTTTCGTGGCTGCCCATGATGATGATGATGATGCTGATGTCGTTTCGAAGGCGAGAGCTGTCGTTTAAGACAATGTTTGGGTTTTGCAGCTGGAGACTGTGTTTTGATGCGGCCCTCGGACACGTCGAAGCCCCCTTATGTGGCGCGCGTGGAGAAGATCGAGCAGGATAACAGGAACAACGCGAAGGTGCGTGTGAGGTGGTACTACAGGCCGGAAGAGTCGATTGGTGGTCGGAGACAGTTCCATGGCGCGAAAGAACTGTTCCTCTCCGACCACTACGATGCGCAGAGCGCGCACACCATTGAAAGCAAGTGCGTGGTGCACTCTTTCAAGAACTACACTAAGCTTGAGAATGTGGGTGCTGAGGATTACTATTGTAGATTCGAGTACAAGGCCGCCACTGGAGCTTTTACCCCTGACCGTGTTGCTGTGTGAGTTGCTTTTCCCTTTTTGAAAAAAAAATGTTTTTGGTCCCTCAAATTGTTGAGAGAAAGTTCGATTTTAGTAGTGCCTATGAGAATTTAATACATGTTTTAGTTTTTCCATTTTAGCAAAAACGGAAAACACATATTTTTTGTACCTGGTTTTAGTCTCATGGAATTTAATAAGTTTTTAGTTTTTGCACTTTAAGAGGATCACATGTTTTTAGTACCTGGTGAGGGAGTGATAGGAAACCACAGCAATTTTGGAAATGTAGAGATTAAAAACCTATTAAATTTTTATAGGGACGAAAATTGAATTTTGAGATATTTTGAGGGTCTAAAACATATTTTACCTTTTTTGTAATTTTTTTTTTTGGGGGGTGGGGCGGTTATTGATTGTGGGGATGGGTATTTTGGGTTTTAGGACTGATGGAGTTTTTTTGTTTTTTGGGCTTTTTTGGTTTGTGTTTTGAAGGTATTGCAAATGTGAGATGCCTTATAACCCGGATGATCTCATGGTACAATGTGAAGGGTGCAAGGATTGGTAAGACTCGGTGTATTATGATTTACTTTGTTTTGTGTTATTGTGTTTGGAGTTTGGATTCTGTTTATGTATGTGGAATTTGAGAAATAGATGAATAAATGTTATTTACTGGGTTGAAGGGAATATGTGATTCCTGCACCTGCAGAATGAATGCCCTAAAGGGTGTTAAGGTGTTGTAAAGGTCAATTTTGGTAGTAAAATGAGAAGGGAAATGGTTGTGACAACAAGAAGCTCATAGAAAATGTAAGATGTCTCCCATGTTCCAATAATTGTTCTAAAACTCTTAAAAAACCCTATCTTGGCCTATGCAAGGTTTTTGGCATGTTAGTCTTGAAAAAACATTTTACTTGTGCAATAAAAAAAAAGAAACTGAGAAGAAGAAAAGAGTGAATAAATAAAGGATTCTTGTACTCACAGCCAAAAAATTCAGTTACAGATGAATTTTATCTCTGGCTGAATGGGCCATTGTGTTTGCGTGTGGCTGTTGTTATTATGACTATGGGTTCTGTTGTTTCTTTTATCTGATATATGTGTGAGCCAATATATATTGAATGATGCAGAGGCTTATTCCGTCAGTTGATTGGTTTCACAGTAGTGGTGAAAATTATACTTAGATACGTTTTTTATATCAATGTTAATGTAATATTGGGGATGCAAATTTTGGTGCACTCATGGCATTGACTCTTAACTTTGTTGACATCACTTTGTGAAGAGTGTTAAATATAATGAGTGTTCAAAGAATCGTCCTATTGTGGATTTCCATATCTATTGACGTCGCTATATGTTTTATAGAACACATATTTCAATCTTTATAGGTTTCTTGTAGGTACCATCCTGCTTGCATGGGCATGACTATTGAAGAAGCAAAGAAACTAGATCATTTTGTATGTTCCGAATGTTCATCTGATGATGATATGAAGAAACCGCAAGCTACATTTTCTGCATCACCGGGAGCTGATGGCAAGGTGACTTATTGCATCCATTTCCATATAATTACTACTATGTTCTTATTACTTATTGTTCCCATTATATGACTAAAACATTGATTTTCTATTAATTTGTTTCCCCTTAACAATGATATGGGGAGGGGAGTGGGGACACATTGATGAAAAATAATTGACCAATTTAACATATGGTGTAGCATGTAGAGTTTGATGGAAAAAAGGATTATTTTTCTTGAAAATATTTACCCTTATTGAACCTAGTTTTGAAATGGGCCATACATTGCAGCTAGTTTTTCACCAGTTAGCATGGATTTCTTCCTTTTCCATATAGTTGCAAAACCAAGAAGATATTGGTGTTTTGATTGAGACACATGCAAAAGTACCGGACATGTGTATGTTAACCAGTATCATGTGTACCTCTCCTGTTTTGATACCTAACTTTGCACTATTCATTCTTTAGTTCAAATTGTGGGACAGCTAAAAGTAATATACGGATATGGGTGCCTATTGTTGCCTTTACTTTAAAATATAAACTTTCTTTTGCTAATCAATACTTTGAAGGTTGCAACTATTTTGTTTGAGATATAGATTTATCAATATAGCCTTTGCTATATTGATTTCCTTATGATTATCATACGTATTCACTTCTTCACCAAATAAATCTGAATCCTTTTTTCCTGTATTTTTTTCACTATATATAACTCTAATCTGCATTTTCTTAGTTAAGTCAATATAGTCAATATATACTCAGGTTCCTGGTGAGCCCTAATGTGGCACTATATCCACAATTCTAAAGATAAATTTCAAATGATAAAATTTGCATATTATAAAACTGATGGTTTTGTTGCCATCATTGAAAATGAAAACTATAAGAGAACACACTTAACAAGGCAATTTTTATTAAGGAAAAATATTTGCGGTGAAGAAATGGAGTTACGGGTAAAATATTAACAAGCTCCAATAAACTCATTCTCAAATGGTAGACCCAAACACTGGTCAGGAAATTACCTTATAGGTGATCTAGTTTCCTTTATTATTTTATTTTGGATATCAGTTGCTAAGTTTATTTTGCAAAGAAACATCATCGTTTTGTTTACAAATTCACATTTAAGTGTTGTAAAACTAAATTTTCTTCCTGCATGCCTCTTGCAATGTGGTTTTGACTAATTTTGACTTAGCCAATCTGCTCATAATTTTAATAATATGTACCATGAAAAACCAGCATCTTCTTTCAATTTGTGAGGGGATATACATGTAGGCATATGGGGCTTAGATTGATGACTATTCTGCTACTGATCTTTATATTCATTCATTCATTTTGCCTCAGATATGCATTTCGATTTGTTGCTAGTTCTTAATATAATATTTTTGTGGTTCAACTAGCCTCTGGAAGAATATATATGAGAAGTGAACATTTGATTTTTGAAGTCATGACATGACCATTACTTATTGGTTAACAAGCGACTGCTTTGAGTTTCTTATTGACCATTATATTAATTTTAAGTTCCATTAAGTTGGTTCTTTAAATTAAATAGGTTTACAAATTTCTATGCAAGATATTTAATTCAAATACAGATTCTAATTACATCCAATTATTTTATGAAGAGCAATAAAATGTTTACCAAGATGTGGTTGAGGTTATAAATTGAAGACAAAATGCAAAAGTTTCCTCTGTCACTATTGTGCAAGTTATTTAAGTTTGATCTTCCCCCAATTTTTATATGTCTGAATGAAAGTTATTCATTTTGGTCTTCCTCCAATTTGTTTACTTTTGTGCTTGGTGCATTTTCTGCAAATGACACTGCTGAATTTGGGGTGATAGTTGAATCATGTAATAAAGTCTTGTAGTAAAGTCTTATGTTTCCAGAGCATCTTTAATGGTAGATCCCAAATTGGGATCTTAAACTACTTTTGGGTAGACCTCATAGTGGCACGTAGGATTAAAGATCTCTCAAGATCTTTTTCATTTTTTTCTTTAGTGATAGATCTCATTTTGAGATCTTAGAGAGAGAGAAAGAGGAATTGAACAATGTGCAGATCTTAAGGGATCTTCTACAAGAATCTATTCTCCTTGTTGGAGATCTCTTCAACTTCTTTATTGGAAGATCTAGTGAAGACCAAATCTTGGGTTCAAGATCCTTATTTAAGATCTTGCACTAAATATGCTTTAAGACTTATCTCTACTTATCATTTTTTGTTTTAGATTTCTTGGACTTTTTACTACTGTATAGACTGTAGTGTCTTATGGTAGCTAACATTAGAGTGGTGATTTATAAGATTTTATGACAACAAATTGGAAACTCTTGGGAGCCGTTTGGTTTGAGAAAACGTTTGAGTAAATATTTGTTTTTGTTTTATATTTTTACTTTTGATTACAAAAATGGTCACAATTTATACTCTTTCCTATTTTTAAGTTTGTATAGGAAAAAATGAAAACAACTTAACCTTACTTTTATTTTTATTGTGTTTTTAGTTTTCACTGTCTTTTGTACAATCTTTTAAAACCAGTAAACAAAATAAAAATACGGTGACATTTTTGTAATTAAAAGTGGAATAAAAGTCTAGAGGGTTTAATTCAGTTGATTGATCAGAGTACATGAGTTGTTGTAAACTCCTGACTTCTTCAATTTCCACAGATAAAAAATACGGTATAAAAAACATTTCTCAAACCATAGGGGATGACAAAATAATTGATAGACAGACACATTTGCTTATTGGATTATGGTATTATTAGAATTCAAATTTTTAATTTTCAGGTGGAGCCGAAGCGGCGGAAGAGATGACCATAATGCAGTAGTAGTGATGGCTCTTGCGGAATTTAGCTGGCTCTATGGTAGCTTTTGTGTGTTGTACAGCTTCTTCTAGAGGCTATAAACATTGATTTCATGTATTTGACTCACGTTATTATGTATCTATCCGTGTTACATTTTGTTATGACATTTCATCTGTTTTTCTTTTTGTCCATTGATGAGAACTCCGATCCAAATGTTAATTCTTGAGATGGCATCAAACCTTAAAAACCAAGTACAGAGCAATTGTTAGTTTAAAATATTGGTTCTAGTGCCTAGCTTTTGTTGATTGGTTAAAAATAGTTTCGTTATTTGAACATTTAAAAATTGACCGTGTCCTAAGCAATTATTATCTTCACCTCACTTGGAAAGTTGGTGAAAGGTTTAAAGGTTTTGCGTTGAAAATGAGCTACATAAACGTGATAATTCTCGGCTAAGCAAATGCAATTGTAGCCGGCTTTAAATTGAAATGTGTTGATTAATTGAAATGTGATATTTTTTTTAGTTTATTAGTGATTTTAAATTTGAATTTTGGATGTGATAAATATTCTTGGACAAAAAGTTTGTTCTTATGGATGTCCTACCTTGCATGATTGCCTTAGGTACAATATATGAATCGATAACAACTTAATTCTCGACATATAGTCTAATCAATAATGTTAGCTTTTATATTATATTTGTAAGGCTTTAATTCGTCTATGAAGTTTGTATTATTATTATTTTTTTAGTCTAGTGAGACGTTACGAAGAAAGTAAAGTTAGTCCTTTTTTTGAAGAGTAAAGTTAGTCCTAAATTTCAATAATTGTGAACTAGTTCAGTTTTAAAATAAGGACACAAATGTACCCTAAAGTTAAGAATCGATAATCGATAGATAAGAAAGCATAGGAATAGTTCACAAAAAAAAAGTATAGGAATGAATTACTTTTGTTAATGTTTCAAATTGTTTGACTCCTAATAAAATTAAGGATTCAATTTGTTATTTTTTAATCTGAAGAATGAAACTAATCAATCACATCAATTTTGAAAAATAAATTGACATCCAATTTATTAATGTAAAGTTGACATTAAAAATAATTTTTTTATTTCTTCTCTACAAAAATAAACTGTTATAGTATGTTTAATTTACTTTAAATTTTAAAAAATAATTTATTTTTAAAATATATTAAAAATTAACAAAAAATTATTTATTTTAATAAACTAAACTAAATACGAACATATTCTCAAATCAACTCATATTTTTCTTGAAATCCAAAGATTTTACGGAAAAATAAAAGTACAGACAAGAGACATAAATAATAGATTTTCTTTTAATTTCACTTTAAGACGGTAATATATTTGTTGAGCTGACCTGGCTACAAGTGTAGTTCGTGTGCTCTCACGATTCATCAACAATATTTCAATTTCGTTGAACGCTTTTAAGGCCCAGGCTACGGTGGACCAGTTTAAGTGATCCATTTTGGTCCACTTTATAATGTCCGTTAGATTTATTTACAAAATAACCGACGATCAGCATTTGTCATCTGAACCCTTTATACCAGTTTCAAGTAATTAAATTAAGTTTTTATGAGATAAATGTATTTGACTCATTTGCCCCTTTGTTATCTGAAACCGTTTTTTTTCTTTCATTTTTTCTATTTCCTTTCAACCCTTCTCCTTCTCCTTTCTAATTTTTTCCGTAACTAATTTATCATTTGAGAGAGCTCCAAATCTCCTATTTACGATTTTGATTTACCCAAACCATTTGTAAAAAGCTCAATTGGTGATCAAAACATCCCATAATAACCTCACTTGTCAACGACCAGTCGAAATCACAATTATAATCAAGCATGCACCTAGTGACTTCAAAGACTCATAAAAGAAAACCTAGTAACTTCAAAGGGGAGTCTTTCTACCGTCACATATGGATGAATCTGATCTATTTTTTTTCTTCCGAACATGACTTCCACGTTTATTTTTTAATTAAGGGTAAAAAGGTCATTTTCTACTTATTAATTAAAATATTAGTGACATCAAATTGTAAAAAACAAAACTACCGGAACAACCTATTATACCATGTTAAACCGCATGGTCCACTGTGGATCATTAGCATTACTGGTTCACTGAAGTAGTGAATTATTATAATTGTATTTTGGACTGTGCAAACGTCTTCTTGACGTCAGCAATTCATAAGGCAAATTAATTTACCTCAGGTACCGTTGCTAGAGCCTAGAGGTATATATTTAATATGAACAATATAATTTTTGCCGACAAAATCAAACTCTGATTCTGAGTTGGTTCAGGTCAATTTTAGTCAAATTTAAATTTAATTTAATTAAATTTAATTAATTTGGTTTGATTTAGATTTTATATTTTTTTAAATGTAATTTAGCTCAACTTATTTATGAGCGATTTGATTGAATTTGAACCGACAAATTATCTATTTTAAATTTGATCTTTTTTTTATTAAAACGATTATTTTATATCATGATTATTCAAATATCTAATACAATTAACACAATATTATCAAATGTCTGAAAGTAATAAAATTGATTCATTTAATATCATCAACATAATATTCTAAAATAGACTAATATAAATTAAAACAAAAGATTCTTGAATAAGATTTACAATAATAGTCTGAATCATAACTATTTCCTACAAACTAATTTCTTGCAATAAGTTTTGTTGCAATCAGATTTGCTGAAACAAGTGAACAAAATATGATCCATTAATATTATAAATATAACAGAAAATAAATATGAAAAAAAGGTAAAACAAATAACAATGAACCCAAAAGTAATACTTTAAGAAGGTTTAATACTAGTAGTCTTCATACTCGATGTTTCAACACTTGGAGATATAATATTAGCAGTATTTAAAACCAAACCAAACAACTCTAAAAAATTTGATCGGTTTGGTTCAGTTCAATTTTAATCAGATTTATAATTCTAAACCTATGACTCAATCCGTACATGAATGATTTTGATCGTTTCAGTTCAGTTTTGACCCAAATTTGCGAATAACATGTACCATGAACACCACTTTATCTAGCAATTGTGCAACATCCATTCACTATGGAAGTTAAAATAATAAAAAAAGATAAAAAGGAAAAATAAATAAAATATTAAGTCATATTGATTAGTGACACAGATATATCAATATTCTATATATCACGGTCTTGTAAAAAAATATATTAGTCGTGGATGCATAAGATAATTAGTCTATTCATAAGAGGAGATGAGATCATATGAAAAATATAACCGATTCTTACCTTTGAACATTATTGACGTAAAATATTATCTATGTTTGCATTTCATGATCGATCTTATTTATATAAGAAAGCAAATGTTAATATTTAATCCTAATTATCATTTGGCTCGAAGCATGGGATGGAAGCAAGAAATTTCAGATGTTTCAATATATATGTACATATTATGAATTGATTATGATAGTACAATGCATTTCTTATTCTCTGCCCCAACCACATAATTTCTTTGACTTTTTTGCTCCACTTTAATTCGATGAAATTGCTTTACTATTTTATTATTTGCCAATCCTATTACCCTTTGAGTACGAATATGGTAGAAGTTAATTTAATGGTAGTTTTCCTGTCGTCAAAATTTGTTTAATTTTAATCTTGTTCTGTTGTTGAGAACAACAATGTCTAGCTGGATAGCTAGTGATTTAATCTTGGATCAAAGACTCTCTCCAAGGTATCTATGAGGAAGATACCTCTAAGTCAAACAAATCACCATGCATGACGATATTAATCTTGAACGTGATGTGTGTGCACAGTGACAACATATATTAGGGTTTGAGAGAGAATGTCTATACCTGTGAGCGTACCTCTTATTTATAAAGGTGTTACCTCTAGGTTAAATCGTTGCCACCTCTTGATTAGATATGATATAACCTCTTGATAAGATATCTGTTTGTTATGTTTGTTATGATCTCCTTTGATGACTGTTATGCTCATTACTAAGATCTCCTCAATTATTGTTGAGATTCTAAGCTGATGGACCTTTAATGGGCTTCACGATAATGGGGTGTTTTATTAGGCCCATATATTGGGTCCGTAACAGTTGCCCCCCAGCCCGATTGTCGAGACTTTTAGGCAGCCGGGGTGTATTAACTGACAATCTCATCTTTTGGTTCTAACGGGTTCTGATTTTCGCACATCATTTCCCCCAACTCTGCTTCTTTTGTTGACATTAATCCCGACTTTTGTATATGCTGGGTTGTTTCTTCATGGTTGATCCCGATTTTGTATATTCCGGGTTATTTCTTTATTGCAACCATGACTGTTTATATCCGAGTATTGTATACATTTCAATAACAAAGTAAAATATACAATTCTATTCTCCCCGGATTTGGACATTCACAAAGATCCACGTATCTCGTTAGGAATAGGGAACGTTTATGTTGAAGTTGTTTATTGTAGCTTGTCATATCCTTTACTGTAGTACACTGTTGGCATTCTGTTTTTCCGCTGCGATGCACATGCGCATTTATGCTATGTTGTTTCATACTGCGCGCTAATTATGAAATTTTGAATTTAATAGTCTTTTATGCCCCCAGACGTGACGCTTCGCCCACGTCTTATGGTTACACTTGCATATACGTTCGACAGTTACACAACGTTTCGCACGAATTCAACGGTTACATTTACATACTCCTTTACGCTTATATATATCCTTTTCCATTTTCATTCATATTTTCCTATTCTCTTATTGCTTTTTCTTCCTGAATATCCTTTGCGTTCTTGAGCCCTTACTTCTACTACTTCCAGTGTTTCATCTCTTGCATTTTAAGAACTCTTCGCAGACTCAGGTACTCCCCATTACCACTGAACTTCTTGTTTTTGTTTTTATTTTGATTGTAGTTTGTTGGTTCCTCTTGATTCAATTTCCAACTTTGGTCATTTTCTGGGTCGTTTTCTGAGTTTTGCTTCTTTACTACAAATAATTCGATTCTTCAGCCACTTTCCATTTCTTGCTGTGAATATCTTGATTCTTCAATTCTCTTGCAAAATTTGTTGTTTTCTTCATTTATCATGAGCATTTCTGTCGAGGAAGAGGTAAAATTATGCCAAACCATTCCCCCTAGGGTTGGGTATTGGTTATTTGGTTTGCCCCTTCCTGAAGAAGAAAGGGAAAAAGCTCTGCTTCGCTCCTATACTGGTGGGGCTAGCGGCAAAAAGAAAAGTAAAGTTCCCGAAAACCCAATTCGTTTACCTGAAAGTAAAACCCCTTTAGACATTCCTAGGGATGAGTCTGACATTAGGGCTTCCCTTGTACACCCTTCCCTTTTTCTTCAGGGTTCTGAACTGAAGAACCCTAATTCTTCTGCGCCCCATAGTAGTGTCACCCTTTCCTCAAAACTTGTCTTGGAAACCCGGTTTGAATCGTGTTTCGACTGGGTTTATGAAAGTAGCCAACTCTTAGCATCTGGCTTTGATTCTATGGCTGAATTGATGCTTGGGTATTGTCGTCATAACCCGGTTCTTATGCCTAAACTGATTTTCCCCAAGCCAAATAACGTCATTTCTATGCCGGGTAGAGCTTCTGATCCCGCCAAGAATGTTGATGAATCTGAGGGCATCATCCTAGTCGCGGATGATTCTTCTAACTTTCGTTGCAACCAAAAATGTCTTTCTTCAGGTATGTCACTGCCTTACTAATTTTTATTTGTTTGACGTAGGTGTGTATGGATCCATCATTGGAACAAATTGCCGAGTCCCCTTTTACCGAATCGCATCCTGGTTCCCTGTCTCCTTCCATGGCTTCTAAGTTCCCATGGGTAACTTATGAAGTTTTGCAAACGTTATCTGAGCTTAATTCGAAGGACGTTGTTGCACTTCCTGTCGGGAATCAGGAAAATTTTGTTGTGCGCCTTCCTGACAAGAGCGAGCCTATTTGATCTTTGAGGGAGGACAATAACCCTTCTTTTTTATTTTTCTACAAAGATTTGATTACCCGGATAGGGATCTAATTTCCCTTATCCGAGTTTCAAATGAATGTTTTAAATAATCTTTATTTAGCTCCCTCTCAACTTCATCCAAATAGCTGGGGCTTTATAAAAGCTTTTGAACATTTTTGTGAACATTTAGAAATCACCAGTACCATTCCTCTTTTCTTTTATTATTTTACTGTTTAGACGGGTAGGACAGGTAAAGATCCCCCAAATAGGAAGGGATGGACCTCTATCCGAGGTCATGCTGATCGAAAACTCTTCCATGTATATACTGACTCTTTCAAAAATTTCAAAAACAAATATTTCAAAGTTGTTGCTGAACCCGACAAACAACCTTTTTTTCTTTGTTCTACTGATTCTCGGGACATAGAGTGGAAATTTCCGCTCTATTGGTTCCATACTTATCATGAATTTCCTCCATCCACCTACCCTTTTGAGGAGACGGATCTATCGGATTCTGACGCTTTTTAGTTACCCGGATAGTGGCATATAAGAAAGCTCATGGTCCTCCCAGTGTTGCTTCCTTTATTCGTAAATATCAATCCGCGCTTTTCGCACCACGAGTATGATCATGTCCTTCTTCACTTATTATGTATGACTTTATGTGCTATGATTATTCCTTTTATGTTGCAATCTCTGATATGGGAAAACAATCAGCCTCTGCTCCAACCTCGGCTCCTGGTGCAGGAAAGGCTACACCTCCCACCTTTACTTCTGCCCCCCTCGTAGTCTCCAAGCAACCACACCGAGCTCCTCCTCCTTCCTTCATTGCCACTCTTGACAAAGGGAAGAGTGTTGCGACTGTTGTCTCTGGGGCAAAAAGGAGAAAACTTACTGAGACTCGAAAGGAGAAGGCTCCAATTGCTGCAACAGCACCTGCTCCAGTAAACCAAGAGGAGTCCTCGGCTGCCTAGACAACATCTGCTTCAGCCATTACCTCATCCCAGGCACTTATTGCTCAACCAGCTCCAACTACATCTTCTTCCCTAGCAATCGGGTTACTACCCGGGTCTCTTTGGGAGAAGGGTATGTCTGACGAGCTCTTCGATGTCGTTCGAGCGCCTAAGCGTTTCGTGGAGCCGGTTCTCTTCTCAGATGATGACATTCAATAACTTAGCATTATTGAACTTAATGGTATGAAATGCTCATCCTTGGTTCAGAGTTTAGCAACTGTGAATTCCAGGTATGCTAAAAATTTTAATGAGCTTCAATTATCTCAGGAGGAAACCAAGAAGACCAGTGAAGAACTGCTTTTGGCTCAAGACACGGGGGCAAACGAGCTTCGAGCAGCCTGAGAGGAGACCACGAAGGTTCATGAGGAACTCTGCATATCTCAAAGTATTGCTGTAAAGTTGAAGTTGGATTTGGATTCTGTACAACACACAAACGCTATGACAAGCAACAGAAGACATTGCAACAGATTGAAGCGGAGCGGGAGTACATGAGAGGCCAGCTCGCGGCTGCTGTGGAGGGGTCCTTCAAGAATACCTTGGAGCAGATTCGCTGTTTGAACCCCGAGATTGAGCTTAATACCAATGGTATGCACTTCAAGGCTTACGTTAGTGATGGCCAGTTGGTCCCTCCTCCTTCTCCTTGTGAAGAATCAGCAACTCAATTGGATGACGATCAAATCCATGAGGAGGAAGAGGTGGCACCTGCCACTCAAACTAATGATCAAGCTCAATCTCGGCGGCCTAAGTGTTGAAGAGCCGAGATGCCGGTGTTTGACTTGTAATATTTTTTCTTTACTTTTGTTTTTGGGGTCTTTGAGCCTTGTAATGACCCGGGCAATACGTTAGAGTTGTTGAGCTCAAGTTAGCTCAAGAGAGAGAGCTACCGGGTTGCTAACTCAGGTGAGCATGTTTTTCTTGGGAAAAGAGCCACCGGGTTCCCCTACTCGGTTGAGCTTGTGTTGCTTCTTTGAGATAGTATGTCTAAGCACCAACTCGGATGTCCCGTACTTCACACTGGTTCACCTCTTTGTACGTGTGGTGGATGACGTATATGATTACGTTGGTGGCATTCGAACTCGGCCTATTGATGGCTCGAGATAAGGAAATGCATTTGGATATTCTATGTATAGTAGTGAGATGCCGGGACTGGGTGGTGGTAAACCTTGCAAGGACCACGGTCAGTGCATCATCAGGTCCATATGTAGGCGATAAACTGTGAGATGCCAGGACTGGGTGGTGGTAAACCTTGCAAGGGCCACAGTCAGTGCATCGCTGGGCCCTTGTGTGGGCGGTATGTTACATAGGGGGTGTATGACGGGTTACCCTTGTGAGGAAGGATTGTGTTCCTAGCTGGGTCATACATTGATGGTGCCTACGTAACATACGACTTTTGCATGTCGGAAATGGGGTTGATGATTGGTTGTAGGGTACGGAGGTACTGGGGGCCACGTCTGTTGGGAACTCCTTCTGACACCCATTGGCTGATCACCATGGGGGGTGATTCCTGTGCACGACAGAGTGACCCTGACAAGCTACTGCATCATCTAACCATTGGGATGGCCCATTTCCAGTATGGTACCGCATTGCATAATGAGAATTGAGTCAAGAGCATGCATCATGCTAGATTTTATGAGCTGATCTATGAGATGGTTGTGAATGTCCGTGTATGTTATGCTTGGAACATTTTCAATTGATTCCAATAACCATGTTGCTTCTTGGCCGGGTTGTGTGTCTTTTTCCTGTTGTATTTATCGTCGTTATTTAATATGATGAACTCACCTTTGCGTTGTTGTACCTTGTGGTTTGGTACCTGTGATGACCGTGAACCGGGTTCGTGTGAGCAGATGAGCATCATTAGGTGTTTTTGGGAGAAGTCCGAGTTGTTGGAGTTGCCATGTTTTGCCGGGATGTCAATGGACATGATCTCGGGCAGAAGTTGCACTTTGCTAGGTGTACCCCTTGTTTTAATGGATGCACTCCTCGTTTTGCTAATTACACCCCTAACTTTTATTTTCTCTTTCTATTTTGAGATGTAATTTTGGTTCTTGTAATTGAATTATGTCTGACGTGTATAAACAAGTATTCAAGATGTCTTATGAATATCTTCAAGTATGTGTATTTTGTATGATGATAGTCATTATATGCTCGGAAAAATGTATTATCGTTTTTCACAAGTAATCAATAGGGTGTTCTTTTTATTAAAATGAGTTTATGCCATGATTATGAGTTGATGATATAGTAGCGATGTGGCGGGTCGTTACAAGCCCCATTTTAATTTGTTAGAAACATCCTCGAGCTTGTTCCCAGTTTCCCTTTGATGAATATTGTCGGGTTTATTCTAGGTTTCAATTTGTCCGACTTGCTACCTATAACTATTTTTAGAATCTCATCACACTTTTAGCATTCCGATCACGCGTATGAATCCGTACTATATCAGATTCTATTAAATGATTTGGCCAAAATCAAAAATATTTTTTTGCAGTCTGCATAAATATTCATCTGATTTCAACGACCATGTATTATATTATACAAAGATTCCTTTTTTTATCTTTGCAGCAAATTCCGGGCTATCATCCCTGAACTTAATCCCAACAAAGATTAACTTGCTATATATAGAAATTGTATTTGTTAACCAAACATCTCTACATTTCAAGCCGATCAGGGTTTAAATAACATATTTCTTTTTGTTAAGATAACAACTTAGATGCATCATACATGCGAAGATTACACTTACGCATTGTTCACAACCCGGCCGTGACAACAGGTTTCTCTTATCACATGCAAAGTCATAATAAAGACAAAGTTGTTTCATTTATTTGCAAATTTGCTATAAAATGACTCATGCCCTCAATAACTAAGATACAACATGATTGCCAAATTATGCGTACGACTTCTAACCAAAGAAAACTTGCTATAAAATGATTCATGATCTCAATAAATGAGAAACAATATGATTGCCAAATTATGCTTACAAATCATAGGAAAATATCATTACTTGCCAAAACTACGGCTTATTAATCCTAACAAAGGAAAAATAGTCATTCAGGAGAGAACTTTGGAACCGGATCTAACTGTAATACATTTTCAGTTTATCCACATTCCAAGTTCGTTTTACTGCCTTCCTGTCCAGGGTTTCTAACACATAAGCTCACCTGTCAAGTTTCTCCGAAACCCGGTAGGGTTCTTCCTAGTTGGCCGCTAGCTTTCCATCCCTGGCATTTTTATTTCCAATATCCGCTCGTCGAAGTACTAAATCGCTCGTGTTGAAGGTCCGGGGCTTCACTTTCTTGTTATACTTGGCGGCTGCAAGTTATTTTGCCGCTAGATCCCGGCAATGTGCCGTAATCCGGACTTCGTCAATCAAGTCCAACTTTATAGCCAAAGCTTCATTGTTCTTTTCTTCCTTTTCCTAAAGAATGTTCTTTCTTCTCCAGGATTGTTAACCGATCTCAACTGGAATCATTGCCTCATGGCCATACGTCAATCTAAATGAGGTTTCTTTGGTGGATGTTTGAACAGTAGTTCGGTACCCCCACAGAACGTAATATAGTTGCTCGACCCAGCTAGAACCAACATCCTGCATATGCTTCCTTAACTCATCTACAATCACTTTATTTACAGCTTCGGCTTGCCCATTTGACTGTGGGTGTTCCACAGAAGCGAAATGATGTTTGATCTGGAATCCAGCCATCATCTCTCGGAACCTTTTATCAATAAACTGAGTTCCATTGTCTGTCACAATCTCTCCCGGGATGCCAAACCTGGAAATGATGTTTCTTTCAAAAAATCTTTGCACCCGGGCTGAGGTTATGGTGTTGATAGGTTCCGCTTATATCCATTTATTTAAATAATCCATTGCAACTATTAGCCACTTTAGTTGTCCTTCCGTTGCCTTGAATGGTCCCAACAAATCCATTCCCCACTTGAAAAAGGGCCATGGAGTCGAGATAAACTTCAACTCGGCAGGTGGGGACCATATTATCTTGGCATGCTTCTGGAAACTTTCACATTTTTTGACATGACTCTTTGAATCAGCTTCCATAGTTGGCCAATAGTACCGTGCCCGAAGGGCTTTCCTTGTTAACGCCTTGGCCCCATGTGTTGTCCATTTATTCCCTCATGTATTTCGGTAAGCATATACTCGACCTCATCCAGGTTCAGACACACCATCATTGGGGTATGTATTTACGGTACAAGTTGTCATCCACAATGGTGTACATAACGACATCACGTACCAATTTCTTGGCTTCCAGAGCATCATCTGGCAAGATTCCTCTTTCAAGGTAATCAATCATGGGCCTTCTCCAATCTTCAGCATCCGAAATTATCATTATACAACTTGGTTCAGAGACTTTCTGCTGGATCATGGTCCTATGACTTCCCGGGTTCATGGTGCTCACCAATTTTGATAAAATATCAGTCCTGGTGTTTTCTCCTCTGGGAATGTGGTTAACAGTAACTTCATCTAAGTCGGCCATGATTTCTTTGACTTTATTGAGATACTTTGCCAATAATGGTCCTTTTACCTGGTATCGTCCTTCAATCTGGGCTGTAACGAGCTGGAAATCAATAAACACCTTTACCTTTTTAGCTCCTTGTTCCTTTGCCTGAGCCTACCCGGCTATTAATGCTTCATACTTAGCTTGGTTATTTGATGTTGGGAAATCTAACTGTAATGATTGCTCAACTGCTACTCCCTTTGGGTTTTCAACTATGATCCCGGCTCCACTACCTTTGACATTCGATGATCCGTTAACATATACCTTCCAAACATTAGTGTCATTCATAGTTCCTCTATCAGATGGAGTTAACTCCATGACAAAGTCTGCCAATGCCTGAGATTTTATAGCATTCCGGGCTTCGTACTTCAAATCAAACTCGGACAATTGTATTTCCCAATTGATCATCCTTCCAGCCAAATCCAGTTTGTGAATTACTTGTCGAATTGGCTGGTTAGTTCTGACAACAATCGTGTGACCTTGGAAGTAGGGGCGAAGCCTTTTTGCTATTACTAGTAATGCAAAAGCTACTTTTTCTAACTTTTGGTACCTTAACTCGGAATTTTGAAGTGCCCTACTTACAAAGTAAACAGGCACTTGTGCGTTCTTTGTCTCCCTCACCAATACTACATTGACCGCTTCATCTCCCACAGACAAGTATAATATCAAAATTTCTCCTAGTTCTGGTTTAGACAGTACAGGTGGAGAAGCTAAACATTCTTTGATTTCTTTAAACGCAACTTCGCACTCCGGGTTCCATCCTACTGTAGCCTCCTTTTTTAGTAGCTTGAAGAAAGGAAGTGTCTTCTCCGCCGATTTAGGGAGAAATCGGGTTAAAGCTGCCAACCTTCCTGTTAATTTCTGTACCTCTTTTTTATTTGTTGAAAACTGCATGTCCAACACGGCTTTACACTTGTCTGGATTAGCTTCTATTCCTCTATGAGTCAACATGACCCAAAAAATTTCCTGCCGGAATCCCAAAAGCACATTTGACTGGGTTTAATCAAATTTTGTATTCCCTTAACTTACTGAACATCTCTTCTAGGTCCTGCATATGATCAGCCGGGTTAGCTGACTTGACAATCATGTCATCAATGTATACTTCAATATTTCGGCCGAGCTGATGTTCGAATACTCTATTCATCATTCTTTGATATGTGGCCCCTGAGTTTTTCAACCTAAAATGCATAACATTATAGCAGTAATTCACTTTTTCGCCTATAAAGGCAGTTTTATCCTGGTCTTCTGGGTATATTGCTATCTGATTATACCCGGAATAAGCATCCATGAAGGACAATAATTGGAACCCAAACAAGTTATCCACTAGCTTATCAATGTTGGGCATTGGGTACGAGTCTTTAGGGAATACTTTATTCAAATCAGTATAATCTGTGCAAACCCTCCATTTACCACTAGGATTTTTCACCATCACCATATTAGACAACCATGTAGTGTACTTGATTTCTCGTATGAACCCAGCATCCAGTAATTCTTTAACATTTTCCTTCAGTGCTTGCCTTCTTTCTGGACCGAGTTTCCTCTTCTTTTGCGCCACAAACTTTGACCCGAGGTACATTGATAACTTGTGGCAACAGAAATTGGGGTCGATTCCTGGTATTTTCGAAGCCTTTCATGCAAAAACATCTTGATTTCTTTCCAGGCATTCTACCAATTTGGTTTTTATAGCCGGGGTGACTGCCTTACCAATCTTGGTGATTTGCCAAGGCTGATCCCCTATTTTCAAGTCTTCCAATTCTCCAGCCGGCTCTGGTCTCAGTTCTTCAGCATTTTTCCTCATGTCAAGTTTGACCATAGTAACCAGTTTCCTTGACTTACGTTCCTCGACCTTTCTTCTGTACTAGTCTCCTTGCCGGATCCGGGGTGGTGAAAATGAACCACACTCGCTATCTTTGACAGCGTTGTAGTAACATTGCCGGGATTCTTTCTGGTCCCCGCAAATTGTAACTACTTTGTTTTTGTTTCCCACCATTTTTATCTTTTAGTGCTTAGTAGAGACTAGCATATCCCACTTGTGGATAGTTGGTCTCCCTAATATAATGTTATATTGCAAGCGAATGTCAGCCACAATAAACTTTACTCGTTCTAACTTGAATGCTTCCTTAGTGCCTAGCCTCATTCTGAGCTCAATGTAACCTTTGGGGGCAGTGTTTTCCCCATTGAACACTATTAAGACTATTTTGCATTGTTTCAAGTCAACCTCGTCAAGATTCATTTTCTTGAATGCACTCCATAGAATTATATCCGCACAATTGCCATTGTCTACAAATATCCTTTTAACCCGGCAATTAACTATCGTTCCAGTAATTACCATGCCATCTTCATGATCCAACACTACATTTCTCATATCCTCCTCCATGAAGTAAAGTAGAGGGGGCTCTGCCTTGTTAACTTTTTCTTTGAACTTAGGCTGTTCTATGACTGAAAGAACCTCCTTCAAATACTTCCTTCTTTGGCTGGCGGTGTCTCCTCCTCCTCCCAAAGCTCCACAAATGACATTACATTCAAACTCAGGTTCTGGAAATTCACTTCCATCATCAATTTGCTTTTTTCTTTTTTGTTCTCTATCTTTCCCGTGTGCCTGGGTTTCATTTTGACCCTCGCCTTTACGTTTGATTTTGCGACCCTGAGTCTTTATAACATACTGCCTGAGTCTGCCATCTCTGACGAACTTCTCAATTGCATCCCGTAAATCCCAACATTGGTCTGTGGTATGCCCTGGTCCATCGTGGAATTCACAGAATCGGGACTGATCAATTCCCGCCTTATTGTACAATGGACGAGGTCAGTCTACCTTTTTCATCTCAGTTAAAGCCACTTCTCGCCAGATTTGTGATCGAGATGCGTTTAACGGGGTGCACTTCTCATATTTGGCCTCATATTTTCCTAGCCTAAACCTAGTATTCACGTTTCTTCCTTGGCTATGACCTCCTTGTTGCTCCCTGCCCCTCATTGGTGGGCTTCTTCTTCTAGGACTTCTTCTTTCTTTCTCTTTGCCGACCACAGTGACAATCTCCATCTGTTCTAGCTCCAGGTACTTCTTTGATCAAGCCCTAAACTCCATCAAAGATTTTACTGGATCTTTGTAGATTGATTTTGCTAGCTGGGATGACCCATCTAACCCGACAACAATGATTTGGACATGCATTTTTTCTTCCAACCCTTGCACCTGTAAGGCAGCTTCCTTAAAGTGGTCCAGGTAACTCTGGAGCGTCTCACCAGGTTGCTGTTTTATCTTCCCAAGTGCAAATTCGGATTTAGGTTGTTTCTTACTAATGGCAAAATTTAATAGGAACTTCTGCCCAAAATCTTCAAAGTTACAAATTGACCATGGTGGCAATGTATGAAACCGCGTTTGTGCAGCCCAGATAACGCGTAGCAAAAATCTAGGAAATAATGGGCTCATCAATTCCCCTTACACACATCTGCATGTCGAATTCGTCAATATGCACTTGCGGATCTTGAATTCAATCATACTTTAACAAGAAAGCTCCATCAAAATCTTCCAGATATGGAGCATTGATGATTTCATCAATGAAGGGACTATTATTATGTTTACCTCTACTGTATTTCCTCCTGTAAATTCACCTGTCCGTTTTTGGCCGGGGTGTAGCTTCTCTAGCGTTTCAATTTTTTTCCGTGATCAAGTTTTGACCCCTCACTGCAGGTTGTTGAACATCAGGGATTACAGCCTAGACTTGAATAGTCTAATTCGCTTCTGCAGTGGCATTTTGGGTTGACACACAATCCACGTTTCCAATGTCAGTCTAGACTGGGTTTACATGCTGATTTTCTGGAAAAACTCAGCCTTGATTGACATTTTGGTTCCTTACGTTCCTGGCTGTATCCTGACTTTGCTATCCTTGGTTCTCAATATGAACCGGACATTCCATAATCATGAAGCATTGTTCTATAAGTTGGATGCGTTGCTCTTCTTCACGTCTCAGTGCGACATTACACTCCTCCATCTGGAGCTCTAACTTTCTGATATCTTCCTGCCTTTGCAAGTTATGCCTTCTTTCCATCTCGTCCATTCGAGCCAAGATTGAATTAAAAACGTTGTTCATGAGACGTTCATTAGGCTCTGGATTAAAAGGTTCTGCCATTTCTTGACCTTGAACCGTTTGAGTTTGGTCCATGGGGTGAACATCTACTTGATTAGTTGAAACTGCCCATGTTGCTGGCGCAGGAGTAGAGGCTACATCTGAAACTTCGTCACTTACATGGACAATCTTTGATAGAGACCTTCACTCAACAACATACATCTCACTCTTTTCAGAATGCTTCTATTAAAACTTTTCGCTAGACCCACTACTAGAAAAAGGTGTTTTTATGATGTTGGTTTAACGTCGGTTGATCCAAAACCATCTTAGAAAGAAACACGGTGACATTTTTGTAAATAAATACAATAATTCTAAGACGATTTTCTTAGAAACTACCATTCTAAGACGATTTTCACAAAATTGTCTCAAAAGATTTTTCTCTTTTTTAAATATTTGATGTCTCCTACGTCTTGCCTCAACTGTTTGTATTCTCACTTACCCTCTCACTTTTTGAAACAACCTCTAGGGTTTTCCAACACCAAGCTGGGTTCCTTCCGCCTCAACCCTTCCCCCTTCTTCTCCCAAACTGCTTCATCTCTCCAACTAACCCAAACCGGTCAAATACTCTTAACCCACTCCAACACCACTCTCTAGACCACCACAATCATACACATTCACGCTTCAAACTTCTCCTCCCTCTCCCTCTCCTTCAAGCGCGCTTCTCGACTCTGGTAACTTAATCCTCACCACTCCTAACGACATCATGTTGTGGTAGAGCTTCGATTCCCCACCGACACGTGGCTCCCCAACATAAACCTTACTCGCCTTAACTCTCTTTTCTCCTAGCAAATTGAAACCGGACCTTCCCCGGGTCTTTACTCTCTGTGGAAGTGGTGGGAGAAGAGGAGAAGGAGAGAGAAAGAGGAAGGAGAAAGAAAGAGGAAGAAGAGAGGAGGAAGAAGGAGAAGTTGAAGAAAAAGAAAAAGAAGAAGAAAGGGAAGGATAAGGAGAAGAGAGGGAAAAAGGGAGTGGTGACGAATTCTTGGGGGAAGTATGGTGTTATTAGAGAAACTGATATGTGGTAAGAGATTAGTTTAATGCCTTTTTATTATTTGTTAATTGTTATGTTTGATTATTGATTGAAATGAAATGTGAGAGATGATGAATTGTGTGGTCATAGAGGCTGATTGATTGTGAATATTGATAGAAAACAAAGTTGTAGAGTGTAGGTTTTGAAATTCTCTGGCAATGTTTTGTTACTTTGGTTTTGCTTGTGAGTTATGTTGTTTGTGGTTGCTTGAGGATGAGATTGAATGTGGTTAGTAGACTTGTGATTGGACAAGGTTAATTGTAGAATTTGGTTGACTGATGATGGGATTAAGAATTATAGGATTTTAAATTGATCACTGGTGACCTTGGTAAAATTAGTGAAGGGCAATGACTAAGAACATGATTTGATGTTTTCTCATGACAAGAAAAACAAAAAGAGGAACAAAAAGAAAGAAAACAACTCAAAGAAACTTGTTGTATGCTCCAAAAAATCTATCTTCCATTGCTTACAAGAAAATTAAAACTCAGAAACTAATCTTATTTTAACATAATTTCACAAGTCATTTCATTGCATGGACAGTAGATGATGATAATGATTTGATGACCAAACTAGCCAATCTTCTATGTGTCTTTTTGTCAGATAATGTTTTTTCCTGTACTATTCTTTATAGTTGTTGTGATTACATGGACATTGTACTTCCTTTAACTTCTATATTTTGTATGAAGCATGATGTGAATAAGCTTACCCTTATCTAAATTCTTGTGTGTTTAATTAGGAAAGAATATTTGTTGTCCTGGTATCTTCTCTTTTATCAAGCCAAACAAAGGATCCCTTTACACATGGTGAGTATATATGCCTTCTGAAGTTTATAGTAAAAATAAGTTGTAGATAAGTATCTTGGCTTTTGTACATACAGATGCTTTCTAGGATAATAATGTTGTTCTATTTTTTATCAACTACCAAGCACACTCTTGTCTTATGGAAGCATATCTCAGAGTAGCGGAAGTTTCTTATGTCAACTTATTGAGATGGCTAATGAAGAGAAGCTGAAAATATTGGTTGACTTATGAGATTATTAATGTCTACAAAGTGATGAGTTATTGTGGCTTGTATTGGTTTGAATTGAGGTTGTCATAGATTTGGGTAATAAGTTTAATATGCTTGCGTTTTTAAGTTTTTAGAAAGTTGGAAAGATGTAGACTTGCCACTGTGACAAAAATGCTGTTACCAACATCTAAAAATGAATGAGTGGTGAAGAAGAACGAATGAGAGGTAGAGAAGGACAAAGAATGGTGGAAGAAAGCAATGAAATAGATAAGACAACTTCTAAAAACTCAAAATTAGAACACAAGATTGGTTTTGTAAGTGCTGCTATGTCTTTTTTTGGTTTTATGAAATTTGGTGGGATAGTTTTTTTGTTTGTGACAACTCATGTGCTTATTATACAGAGACTGGAGCTTGAGAAGAAAAGAATAATTTATGGAGGACGACGTAGGAAGAGGTTTGAAATGCTGGAAGACTATGGATGGGAAGGCGAGTAACGGTAATGGGTCAGAGAAGGAAATTCCTTCTTGTTGTCTGAAGGCTAAGGCTTCAATATAATCCCAGAGTCGGAGGCAAAGTGTCATTCCACTGTTGTTTCTGGGTGGTCTCAGCTTCTCAAACTTGCTCTGTTCATTATCTGTTATTTGTTTTCTGTATTTTTCACTTCCATTCCACTTGCAAGAATTAGACCTCATTGCTTGAGTGAAAGGATCACTGTTGTATATGACTTTCTTCCACTTTTTCTTTATAGGGAAATCTGGGAAAGCTGTTTATTTCAACAACCCAATGTGGCCAGGTGGGTGTAACTCATACATATACAGTTCTGCATAGTTCATGTACATTTGCTTTAATGCAGTGAGAGTTTGATAGCTTGATGCACAACTCTTTTATGATGTTTGATAGCCTTAATTACAAATCTTGCTTTTTTTAAAAACAACCATATATTTATTTTGATAGCTTTCATGATTATTGTATACTTTAGATGCCGTTGAATCTTCATAGAGAAGGCTGAATCGGAAAAATCATATTGTTTGAAATTGAAAAATTATTTTTGGCTAAGGAGACTAACCTAAATGTTTGATGATGTTGTATTGAACATTTGAACCTATTTTCCTTCTTTTTTAGAACTACAAATCATGATAACCAATGTCTATATTTTACAGTTTCTGGTTATGATTGCATCAAGCCCTCCCAACAACTTTGGTTCCAACTAACATGTGCAAAACTTAGGGTGCTGTCTTATCCCTTCCAGTATTATCTATCTGTATTCTACTCACAATAATATCTATCATATCCTATTTTCATAAATAATTATAAAGCTACCACTTTATTTCAACACTTCTTGTACAAACCTTTGAAAATAGTAGAAAACAAATTTAAAGAATGTGTCAATTTTGTTATTATATATGAAAACAAAACATTTTCTCAAACCAAACAGGAAGTTAAACCCAACTATCATGTTATGGAAATTTCTATGTATCACTAAACATATGGATTATTTTTTTAGTTCTTTTTATATTTCCACATCCCTCTACCAGAATATGCTACTTTGGACTCATCAAACATGACAGGTGTGAAACTGGAACCAGATGGTAATGACATTAGCTCTCCTTCTATGAACTCTGACTGGGGAGATGTCAAGTCAAGTAAAACATGAAAACGCCTTGATGATCAACATCATACTGGAATTGATGGTGAGGTCCTATGGAGCAAGACCGCTGGTGGAAAGATATTATGTGATACTTGCAGTATTATTCTTCTTGTTCTTAAACTGTGCTACACATTGAAAAATGATGGAATTTATCTTTAGGATTGTCTATAAGATATGCCTGTTTGACATAAACAAAACGTGACAATAAAATGAAAAATTAGGAAAACTATTACATGTACAATTTGGGTTTAAAAGCATATTACTATAATAAAGTAAAATATATACTTGGAAGAAGATGAATATAAAAAAGTGATGTTAAAGTTGCTTCTCTTCCTTTTTGGATTCTGAGATGCTTAAATTTTAAGGTCTGGATGGCGATAAGTGGGAAGCGATGTAAGAGAAAAATCACAAATTTTAACTAAAGTGATTAAATGTCCAAAGGTTGGGTCAGCACCTACGGTAGAAAACATCACAGAATCTCGTTTTAGGTGGTTTGGGCAATGTTGTGAAGAATAATAATTTTAATTTATATGTTCATGCATGTTTTGAAAATAATAAATACAACAAAAAAAATGACTTTAAAAATGATAAAGATAGTATCTGTTGGAAACAATTACTTATTTCAAATGACAATACTGTAATAAGATATTCTACTTCAGCACACGCCATCCAGAAAAAAAAGAGAAAAAGAAGTATGAATCATAAAAATAACATTAAATAAGATGCACAATAATTACTAAGAAGAAAAAATAGTAGTAGTAATAATAATAATAAGATAATGATATAATAATAATAATAATAATAATAATAATAATAATAATAATAATAATAATAATAAATTCAAAATATTCTAATTCAGTTCTCAACCCCTTACGACGATGGCTGTAAAACCATCTTTGTTGTGTGTCATTGAAAACGATGACATTTGACGACGGTTGTAAAAACCGTCTTTGTTAACCCTATTTTTTATTTTTTTACATACCTACGAAGACGATTTTAGCTAAAATCATCTTTGTATGTATAGATACAAAGACGGTTTTGGCTAAAAACCGTCTTTGTTTCTCCTGCCTTTTTTTTTTTTTTAACATATCTACGAAGACAGTGTTTAGCCAAAATCGTCTTTGTTTTTCCTGTCTTTTTTTTTTTACATACCTACGAAGATGGTTTTAGCCAAAATCGTCTTTGTATGTATAGATACAAAGACGATTTTGGCTAAAAACTGTCTCTTGTTTCTCCTGCCTTCTTTTTTTTTTACATACCTACGAAGACGGTGTTTAGCCAAAACCGTCTTTATATGTATAGATACAAAGACAATTTTGGCCAAAAACCGTCTTTGTTTCTCTTGTCTTTTTTTTTTGTTTTACATACCTACGAAGACGATTTTTAGCCAAAACCGTCTTTGTATGTATAGATACAACAATGGTTTTAGCTAAAAACCGTCTCTTGTTTCTTTTGCCTTGTTTTTATTTTTTTACATATCTATGAAAACGGTTTTTTAGCCAAAATCGTCTTTGTATGTATAGATACAAAGACGGTTTTGGCTAAAAGTCATCTTTGTTTCGTCTATCTTTTTTTTTCTCCTACATGCCTACGAAGATGATTTTATAGTCAATGGACTTAAAACTGAATTTACACTTACAAAAGAAAACACCACATTGAAGATTTTTTATTCTATAAAATAAATACCGAACCAAATTGTTAGTACACTAAAATTTGGAATGAGAGCTTAGCAGTGTGAAATGCCGTTCGACACGGAATTATGTCCAATACCATGGCACTCAAATAAATAACAAATCATGAATTTATATAACATCATTAAAACAAACATCGTACTTAATAGCCTGCAACATCATAGTGATCACACCAATGAAAGTAACATATATGACTAATATTGTTGCTGCAGTTGCTTCACAAGGTTGAATCATCATCAACCAAACCATGTGGTTCTGTTGAACTTAAATATATCCTCAATATATATACATGCATCAACAAGAAGTAAAATTAGGATGCAGAATAAATGGCTCTTAACTCGTAAGAAGTTCCAACAACTTAATACTTGTCTAGACAGTGAGAAAATTAAATGTACCTCAGGTAGTTCCCTTAAAATCATTTCCTCAGCAGCTGCTTTAGTTTTGAGTATACTTGATGGAGATTAAGAAGATGCACCTAAAGAAGAAACTTGAATAAATCTCACGACACCAATAAGCTTTTAAAATGATTGTAAAATTGTCTTGGGAGACTTTGTTTTACATAATTCAAATTTGCCATACATAAAAATTTAGACATGACCCACATTTTTCCAACCAAATATAACCTTGTAAAGGAAATGCAAAAAAAAAAAATCACCATTTTCTCCATATAAATTCTACAAATGTAGATATAATATCATGACTACTAGATAAAATTTCCATAACTGAAATAGAGCCAGCTAATAAAAAAGAAAACCAATGACTATGGCTATGCCTTGCATCACGAGCTTTCAAGTACTTCTGTTCAGCTGTAACAGATTCTAGTGCCTCTCTGAGCTCAGTAATCTTAACATTAATTGGGTCCAAATGCTTTGCAAACCATAAAAGTTAAAGGGGAGCCTTGAAATCCAAAAAAAAAAATAGAATGAAAAAGGAACACAACACTTGGACCATTCTTCATAGATGTCATGCACTAGGATAGTTGAATCTAGTAAGAAAAGCTGCTTACACAGACCCTACCATCTTTGGCAAGATCATGCTCAGAGGGGATGTGACCAACATGAATGTAGAAAGAAACAGTCTGAGGTGTTGAGGAAGGGTTATGAAAACAAATTTTATACATTCCATGTGTTGGGGCTTTAAAACTGAACTTGTCACCAGAGGTTCCCTTGATATTGTGGACAGTATTCCCTGCCGCAGTTGTCACCTGCAGATAACTTAAAAATTAGAATATCTGGAAGGCTAAAGTTACAAACTACTTACAAATTTGGCGAGGTCATCTGACATGGGACAATTAAGCCACACTCTGCTTCTATGTTTAATAAACAAGATATGCTGTTAAAACAATGATACTAATTTGAAAAAGAATCAAGTAAATCAAGACTGAGAAGTCCCTCATGATGAAGCTCATTCAGATCAATTAGTACATAAGCTGAATCAAACATCACACATCAGCACCAGATAAATCAAAACACAACTCAGAAAACAGATTCATCCCAATAAACCTCAAATTCAAATGCCACAACACAAAGAAGAGCAACAACATTGCTTACCTAGGCAACATAAGTTCAAAAATCCAACCAGTCATTGGTGACACTCTATTAGAAAGTAGAATATTCATCCTTTGTGATCTCGTCAGGCTTCCTCATCCAAATGGGCTTCTGCTTCTTCACCAAGGAACATTGATGTGACACTTCCTTAATCTGAAGAAGACAATAAACAAATCATCTTCCAATTAAGTCAATACCTCCAACACAATCCTTAATGTTATGGGAAATTACAAACAAATGCAGTCACAATTGCATAAAAATTGAAATGAAAAAATAGAAAACTGAACAAAGTACTAGACTTTGTTATAAATGTTCTATTACGCGATCATACTATTGGACCGGCAATCAAAGAGGTCTATGAGTCAATAATAGCAGCACAGCCACCCTCACATAGCCCTGGAAATTCAAATTTTATATTGCACGTCAGGTCTATGGAAATGGAAGAAATGAACTGGAAATAGCGGTGTAAGTTGGCAGTAAAAAATACATTGATTATGTGAAAATGATTATAAAAAGTAAGGAAAATACTAGGCATGTAGATTAAACAGGAAGCAGAATAGAAAATGAAAGACAATCCTTTTTAGTAAGTGGACCATAAGTGTGGTCACCCTTAAAGTGCCTCCAGTCAATGCCACCAAAGACAATGTCACCCTCTATCTTTGCCGCAGGGTCTTGGTTTAGCCAAAGGGACAAAATCTTTTGACTCACGTGCCCTTGTTCTATCATATTGTACCTGTATTCACAGAACTAATAACTGTATTAGAGGCATCAAAAGCTCTAGAGAAAGGACAAAATACATTTTGGGTAATTGGATATTCTACGTGTTATATACCAAAAGACAAGACATAGAAATTAAGAACTCGACCACATATAGTAAAGATATATAAATAAAGAGTTTAATTGTTATTTATTACGATTTTAATTATATTGTTAATTAAGAGAAATCATGACAAGAATCACTTCTAAATTTAAAATATATTTTTGTAAGTAATACAAGTCAAATAAACTTATTATAAGAATATATGGTAATGAACGATAATGTAAAAAATGAAACATAATTAATCAGTTCATAGACAATTTTCTCTTAAAAATTAAATTCATTACAAGTTTATTAAATTAGATATGTACCTGCAACTGCAAGAAGGAGGCTGAATGGAAAGAAACTTGAAAAGTGTCATTATCGAATAATAAAGACAAAATGAAGTGACTAGAAAAAAACTTTAAAGAAAGAAATAGGAAACTGGAAAACGCAAGTTATGGGCTTTAAATTAAATGACCACAACGGACCATTGTTATTGCTAGTGCTTCTCCCCTTCCATTGATTCAATGATGGCCTGATTTGTGAGAACAAATGCTACCTTCAAGAAAGGGAAAAGCTCAAAGAAAAGCTTCTGAATCAGTATTTCGTTGGATAGCAAAGTAATTCTGGTCAAGTTGAGGGCTCTTTGGATCCCAGGCCATGTTTTAAGAATCCGATTAGCAAGCGATTCCATAAAATATGTCGCGATTCACTACATAGTGTCCCATCAGGGGAAGCAAGCGAGGAAATTTGCTCAATGTTGTGGTGTTTGCATTTTCAAGGTTACCAGCAGCTACATGGTTTGCACAAGTGAGCAACAAATGGATCAAGAACAAACCTCTTTCCTCGGATTTCATTTCCCTAAACAAGAGATTGTTGGGAGAACCTAAGCTAGGTGAAAGTGACATCATGGAGAAGAACTGCAGGGGTGAAGAATTTACAGAAGACGACCCTGTTAAAACAAAGGAACACTTCAAAACAACCAAGAGGGGGGGG
>QARZ01040816.1:8207-19952 GCA_013407115.1 Glycine latifolia | reverse complement strand
ATTAGCTTCAAAATTGCAATCTTGGATGAAAGCTTTGTGGATTGCTGGATGTGTAGGATATTTAGTATTGATGTTTACCATGTAATGAAAATATCTGTTTCAAGGAACTTTTTGATTTGATTGTCATTTATCGTATAATCTATTTGTATTGTAATTTTATTTTGTTTCATTGTGGCCATAATTGCCATCAAAACAGATTTTGAGAAAGGTTGAAGGATGTTATGGTTAGGGTGTGACTCCTCTTTGGTGGTTGCTACTTTCAAATCCCTTCATATTGTCCCTTGGCAATTACGCAATCGCTTTAAGAATTGTTTACTGCTGGTGACACATGAAATGGACTTCGTTACTTTTCACATCTTTAGGGAGGGGAATCAATGCGTGGACAAGTTGGCTAATTTTGGTATTAACTCATAGGGTTTCTTATGATGGGATACCATCCCTACCTTTCTTTCTGAGCAGTTTGCTAGAAATAGGATTGGGCTTGCCCTATTATAGATTTTCTTAATTGTTGTAATCCTTGTTTTTTCAGGATGGCTATTATCCTCTTTTTATGTACTTCAAATTTTTATTTTTTAATAAAGAGGCTTTGCAGAGTTCAGTGAATTCATCTTTGGAATGGCCGGCTATTAGTAAACAGGTGAGGACTTGAAGATAATGTTTTGGGCAAAATTTATGGAAACTGAAAATTGTCAACCTATTGGCATCTGTGTTGTGGTATCCCTAAACTGGGTGCAACATGAATTCCATGGAAATTTTCATTTGTTTGCATTTTCAATTTCAGTTCGTCAAAATGGCTTTGTGAAGAAATTGTGTAAATTGCATAAAACTTCCAATATTTCTGCTCTAACGTGGTTGAATTCTGGTTCTGAGTGTTTACTGGCGTCAAGTCTTATTTCCCCCTGACATATCTGCAGCCTGCTGCTGGATTCAGTTCACACTCTTCATGGAATTATGATAATATGTTATCTTTTGATTCTAGGCCTATTGACAAGCAGGTTCAGAAACTGTAAGTTTTTCTATCTATCCATATTCTATTCTTTTGGACACTTGATAAAATTTACGCAAGGCCTACTAGTAAGAGAAAATCTCTCTTATGAGTGGCTACTTTTGGGTTTTGGCCATTCTGGGAGATAACTATATGACCAGGAAAATTGCGAATCGAGATTGTGCTTGCCTTATCTTTTTGCTTCCCTTTTTGTCTGCAATTGTGTTTTATTTTTTTGTGCATTTTGTCGAAGTGGATTTCCTATACTGAAGGAAGAAATATGATAATTATTCTTTAGGCTGTGCAGATGTCTTAGTCTACCCCCTCCAAATAAGGAGACTTTGTCCAGACACTCATTTTTAGGACCAAGTGGCCTTCGGGGCCAATGGCTTGGACCTAGTGCTGAAATAAAGGTAAAATTGAAGTGTGGCTTTCTTGTCTTGTGTAAGCATATATTCTCATATATTGTAACTTTGGTTATCTTCCGATGTGATTTAGTGAAACATATATTCAATTATCAGGGTCTTCAACGACAACATGGTGCCATTAATGTGTTCGAGGCTGTCAATTCTTACTTATCTTCACATGTCCTATCTCTGATTTAGTATTTGCTTTCTTCATAGGTTTATGGAGCTGAGGCAACAACAAAAGACTAGTGCAACCAACCAATCCAATGCATAACTGCTGTTGCTTGATTATCCATTTTTAGTTCGATCCTTTCTTTTTTGACTGTAGGGTTCATCGCTAGTTTGAACTGATAATTGATTCTTGGTTCCCTTTTTTCATCTCAGGATTGTTAACTTTCAAAATAGCAATGTTTTGTATTTTCTAGCTTTTTGCTAATATAGTGTTGGTACAATAAACTGCAATTTGTAATGGTTTTAGGTTATGTGATGCTGTAATTCCAACAGAAAGTGTTAAATGGTTTTAATATTTGATGTGGTTTTAACGGTTGTATGTTATGCATTCATAGGTGTAAAATAATTTTAAAAAGTTTATAAACAAACAAAGATGGTTATTACGAAAAAATCATCTTTGTATGTTGACATACAATGGCGGTTTTTAGTAAATAACCATCTTTGTAGGTGTTCAAAATAAAATAAAATACAAACAAAGACGGTTATTAGGAAAAATTCGTCTTCGTATCCGAACATACGATGGTGGTTATTTATTAATAACCGTCTTCGTTTGTATTTAATTTAAATAAAAAATAAAATAAAATACAAACAAAGACGGTTATTAGGAAAAATTCGTCTTCATATTTGGGCATACGATGACGGTTTTTTATTAATAACCGTCTTCGTTTGTATTTAATTTAAATAAAAAAATAAAATAAAATACAAACAAAAACGGTTATTAGGAAAAACCCGTCTTCGTATCCGGGCATACGATGACGATTGTTTATTAATAACCGTCTTCGTTTGTGTTTAATTTAAAAACAAAATCAAAATTTATAAACACACAAAGACGGTTATTAGGAAAAAACCGTCTTCGTATGTAGACATACGATGACGGTTTTTATTAATAATCGTCTTCGTTTGTTTTTAATTTTAAAAAAAAATAAAAATAAAATACAAACAATGACGGTTAATAGGAAAAACCCGTCTTCGTATGTAGACATACGATGACGGTTATTTACTAATAACCGTCTTCGTTTGTGTTTAATTTTAAAAAATATACAAACGAAGACGGTTTTTTGGAACCGTCGTCGAAAGTACCCCATTTTCAACGACACCCATAACAACGACAGTTGAACAACCGTCGTCGTAGGCTTTATTTGTAGCAGTGGATAATGATACCCCTCTAAGATATAGGAAGACCTTTACTTGGAATCTAAAGCTAAACATGATAATTTTGGTTAACGTGTAAATCATGTGTCCCTAACTTCGTAATTGAGCAAATGTATGATGTCCTAAACAACTTACTTGAGCAAATGTAGCCTTTCCATGTCGTGATGTGCTCTCACCAGTCTCCTGTAAAACCTGCAAAATTCGTTCAATTGAATTATTGTTGCGAAACTCAGCAGACCCGAAAACATAAGTTTTAAATGGAAAGAACAGCCTTGAAATCTTTTAAAGCAGGACAATGGTGATTTGTCATGATGTATCTTAAAGGAAGTCATTGCTGAAACTATGATGAGGAGAAAATAGAGAAATAGGAAGAGATCCCTATTGTAACTCTGCAAAAACAGATGATTGTTGACAAAATATTATATAACTTATTCATAGTAGGCACATGACAAAGCTAATTTTTCAAAGATATATTACTGCTTTCATAGATAAAAGCTAACACAATTTGGAATACCGATTTTTTCTAGACTATGACCAACAACATTGGGTACTTGCTAAAGTGATACATTGTGCTTTGCTGTGTATTGATGCAACAAGTTACAGACTCGGTCCTTTCTCTTTTCTCCCTACTTTAATGATTGGATTTAATTGTTTGTTAGTTTTTAATTCAAGAAAAATGTTTCATCCTTTCTTGGATTTTCCTAATTTCACATGGTGACTTGTCATGATGTATGTTAAAGGCAGCAATGGCTTCAGAATCAAAAGAAATATGGAGCAATATTTGCTTGCTGAACTGACTTTCCAATCACACAAGGGGAACTACCTATTTATCAGTTCAAAGGATGTGCCATTAAGTGTTCAATAAAAAAGAAGCATTTAAATTGCCATCTTTGTTGCTTCAACATGTACATACTCAGCTCTTGTGGAAGCTTCAAAGGAGTGTTGTGATCTACAACCATAATGTTTCTTTCTTATTAGTGAAAATTGTTTCAAGGGCAAAATCATTAACAAAGTGAGAAAATAAAATTGGAAAAAAATAAAAGCACTCAAGTATCTGAAATATCAGTATAATATGTATTATGTGTATCTGAATGGTAATTAGTAAGAGTTTGTTAGATTAAAAATTGAGAGAAACAAATAAAGAAATTAGACCTATTGATATATATATTGTGGGTCAAAGAGAGAGGATCTTTGAACTTTTTAAAATATATAAAAACAATGACACCAGTATATATGATGCTCACTTCTTCCTTCACCAAACACTCATTGCCTGACATAGATTCCATGAGTACCCAATGGAGTGAATAGTTTAAACTTAGAGAAAAATGACTTTTAAATTGGCATGATATGGCAAAAACACACCAGACTTGAAACTTACTTGAGCAATATTATAAACAATATAGTCATTGTACATGAGCTCAGAACTGTTGACATTTAAACTGGTTTGCCACAAGGAATAGTGACATTGCCCCTCTGGTCACTGGTCTATTATTATCATGGAATTTCTATGGAGAATTCAGATACAACAACAAACATACAAGTAACTAGTAGCAAGCATCACATATCCATAACCTACCATTGCATAGGAGCATTCTGTTTCTAAGTTTATCCCTGTAAGGAGCAAACTTATGAAATTCACCTTCACTTTCAAGTGAAAAAACTTCTTCTAGCTCAAGACTCCAGTTCTGCATAAATGTGCCAATAATAGTGAAAACATGTAAATTGGGAGAAATGAAAGAACTCAAGTCAGACAATAATACACAAACACCCACTTATATACCAAACATAATCCTACCATATATGTGGGGGCATGAGTATTATGGCAGAACTTCTCAATTAAACAAAACTCTTCACTATCATGAGGAAGTGGACATATATCACAGTGAAGCTTCTTATAATTATCATCAATGGAATCATCATTGTTGGCATGAAATCCAACTAATCTTGACGCAATTTCCAGTATAACAGTTATAGAAGTCTCACTGTTCTCATGGGGCTTAAAATTTTGGACTATGATTATTCAGGAGAATTCATCAGCTTACAGACAATTCATTGAAGAAGTAATAAACTTCTAAATTCATTAGTTTTAATATTACAAATAAACAAAAAATAGCCCGTGCTATTAAGTGAAATTCATGGGGGGGCATAGCTCCAACAAATTAAAATATATTTATTTTTTAGCTTAATAATTGTTGTTACTTGAACATATTTGAAAGCAGAGAAAGGAAAAGTAAAGAAGTACTTGGTAAGAGGAGTGCCTGTTCCGCTTGCGATATAAGTTAACAGCCTTGGCATGTGACACTAACATATTCTGCTTCAGATCTTCTATCTCACTTGTCCAATTAAGAAGTGTACAACATTAGTGGGAATACTGACTTGACTATATACAAAATAATTGATGCCATTCAAAGATGATAACTTGACTAAATGTAGAATAGATGACAGACAGAAACAATCAATTAGTTTATTCTAGACATTTCTTCTGTCATAGGAATAATGTAGATATTAGTTTTCACTTTTCAATTCGTAAAATTTGAAACTTAATCACTATTTAAAAGGTTTCTTCACAGACTAAAAGCACCTAAGGTACAAAACAAACTCGAATGGGAGTTAAGAGATATAAACCAATTTCAGATTACACTTATTATTTTCCATATTTTGTCAGAGAAAATAAATAAGATATCAGGTACTTTCCTAAATCAAAATTGGATAAATTGAATCATGAGTGGATTCCAACCTTTTCAAACTATAAGCATGGTAGTGTAGACAGGTTGAGGTTTTGTATGTATACATATGTTGGTTGACCATGAGATGATGCACGTAGCCTAAGATGAGAACAGAATGTCAACTAGTAATTTAAAGTAATTACTAATCTTGATTATTCTGCGGTAGATCCAACAGTTAAGATTTTCTCCCCTTGCCACTCATAAGTCATAACAAGATAGTGCTCTCAGTTGAAGTAAATCTTTGCTCAATGATAAACTAGAAAAAAAAGTAGTTTGCAATGAGTACTGTATCATAAGAACATTATATGCAGCTTTTTAAGGGAAATTGCTGTAAAAGTAATCACAGCAACATGAATGCAAGTATTAGGTTGGACTAAAAACAAGTGAAAAAAGCAATAATGATGCCTAGTGAACATACCTGTAATGCTCTTGACTGTTGTGTCTTATCTGAAGCAATGAAAGAATTAGAAATTTGCTTTTCCAGCAAATCTATTTGTTCACCTCTGCTGTAATTTCATCCTTCAACTTTTTCATTTCCACCTTGGTATGAATTAATCAAAACTCTCAGCCATAATAGTCAAAGTTACAGCTTTAATCACTCAAATAAACACATCAATCTGTTATGACTAAAAGGAGTTAGTAACCTACATCAATCTGACCATTCTAAGGATTTCTTGTTGCTTCATCAGACAGCCTCTTCAAGGACGAGTTTGCTTCTGGCTTTTACTATAGGTCGAAAGAAGCCTTCCATGTCTAGGCCCATGACCCGATCCTATGCTAAGGTTTATATAAGATTTCTATTCATTGTGGTGATATTTCACATCCATTATTCATCACATAATGGGTTAGAAGCAGTTGTTCGGGGCTCATTACTCTCAAAAAAAGGTTCATGTATGCATTCGGCCAACTTCTGCGGAGTATAATCTTAAGAGTTAAGACAAGAAATTAGTGTCCTCTGTATTATTCCCTTGTGGGAATTCAAGAAGGTCAATGACGGGATAGCTGGTGGAATTTCTTATGCTTCAGAGATAACACAACTTGGTAATCATGGTTTAAGAAATGGGACACAGCTGTTAGTTATTTTCAAGCTGTCATAGAACAATTCACCTTGAGGACAAGGTAAATCTTGTGGGTGGGATATTTATTGGGTACCATTAGATGACTAGTGTGTATTTTAGGTAGAGAAAGGACAGAAGTAGGGGATTAAAGTCCCACATAGGTAAGGTGGGAAATGTGGCAACATATAAGAACCCGCTGAATATGTGGGAGTGTGTGGAAATCATCAAAAAGAGAAGGAAGGGAACCAGAAAGAGATGAAGAAATGGAAAAGGAAGTTCTAAGTGGGGTAGGCCACTCCCAAGGGCGGGAAATCAATTGAATGATGCAGCAGACTTTAAAAGTCATTTTAGAGTAAGAGAATGTTGAGGATGACAAATGCTCCACTAGAGTTTACTAAATTAATATCAAATCCAACTATAACTGAGAAGCACTGGTCCGTAATAACTATATATCAAAGCCATTCAAAAGAGTAAGAAAAGAAAATTAAGCAACCATAGGAAATCACAATTCCATTAGTAACGAAGAAGGAAAACCTTCCTAATATTATTTAGAAGTCTTACATACATGCGAGAGTCTACAAGAACAACACATACCTTGACTTTGACCTTGTTGAAATATATAGTTTCTGATTGGCAGTGACCCCTTATCAATAGGGTGTATGTCAGGCGACATAAAAGGAACCATGATTAGTTAGGAATTTGAATTTCTGTTTGAATTTAATAAAATGAAGAGATAGGGGATTTTTGTTGGTTTGAATTTAAACACTAAGATCTAGTAAGGAATAACACATCACCAACAACTGTACCATACTCTACAGAACACGTCCGTAAGTAAAATATGATTTCTCTCTTTCCAATCACCTCAGTACGGAAAGGAACTTTTGCAGTTCAAAAATTTGACATACCATCATCACTATCATTAAGCAATCTTTTAACATAACAATTGAAACAAAAGAAACAAGAATAGATATTAATACTTCATTAGCTTACGAAGAGATCACCAAAAGCACAAACACAATGAACAAATGCTGGTTTGTTTAACTCTTTTGCAAGTTCAAGCTGCTGCCTCAATACTTCAATTTGCACAAAGGTCCTAATGCATTGGCAGCCAACAATCTAGGTAGCTTTCTTCTGCACAAAAGGGTCATATTTTGTCATTGATACATGGTTGATCAATGTATTTCATATTCAAGTTAAAGTTTCGTGTCATTTTCTCAGTAGATCCAAGTTCCAAAAATTTCAGAAGGCCAAAGCTCGATTTGATAAACTGGCAGTGAAATGTCATTCTTAACTGTAAGGAGACAGTAGTTGGGGCTGGGCTTTAACCTTGTATGTACTGTATTAGAGGCAACATTACAAACAAAATTTTGATAACAATTCTATATAGAATATAACCTTTTATATCAAGAAAAATAAATGTTCATTGACAAATTGTAGTTTGACCTATTTTGAAGCCTTAAATGCTATGCTTTATAGTCCTTTGAAAATTAGATTATCCTTAAGGCAGTAAAGCCTCAGAGATAAACAAAAATGGCACCAACCATTAATATTCAGAAATCAGTATCTTTAAAGAAAAACCTTCACTCTCTCATTAATGATCATCAACAAGTTCCACAATTGCCAAATTTCCTAGGTTATATATCTGCTGCAATTTCAGTTTGAAATTTAATTTATTATTTTATTCAGACAATATAAGCCAGGGTCATTAACTTTAAATCTCACTTTGCAAAGTTAATAAGATTGTTCTCAATCCAAGTTTCTTAAGAAAAAACAGTGCTTACTTTCTTGTACGTACAATGCTTTTGGTTCTCCTACCTGAACCAAGACTGTTGACAGATTCCAAATCATCATTAGACTTAACAAACAAAAAAGGGCCAATTATTCAGCCAACAATTCCTAGTCACAGAGTTGAAGTAATTTATTCTTTGAGAAAGACCATAAGGTGTTCCTCAGAACTAAAAGTGTGAAGGACTAACCCCTCACTCAGGTATCAGCTTAGCTCAAATCACAAGGTGCATTCAGTGGGTTTCAAACCTTGTTGTTGTGTTTTTAGATAAGTAATTGGTTACATTTCAAAATTCTCCAAAGTTGAAACAAATATTTATATTGTAAGAAATTTTATAGGTATTGCTTCTTGCTTAAAGTGGGAAATGGAAATCAAATTTATTTACGTGCAAAAGCTCTTTACAAGATATGGTACCAAATATGGGAATTCTTACGATGAAGTCTTAAATAACAAGGCCAATATCATACTGTCCACTAGAATTCAAGATGTACCAAACTGCACTTTAAATAATTCAACTACAATTAATATATGATAAATATTCTCAAGCAGATCACATCACACATATACATTAGAATTATAGGGAAATGATAGTAATATATTAGAGAAATTTGCTTTTGTCACACTCAAACGAAATGACTTAGATTCATACTGAACAACCAAATGTTTAGCCCTGATATATTGTAAAACAAAATTCAAATTTACCAACAGAAATAGAGCATCTGCCCAAAATATAAAGCGAAAATGCTATTCAAGCAAAAAGCACTACTTCACATTCAAGTAACCCTTCTCTTCTGATCCATCAAAGTGTAACACACAATGTTGGTCAATTTAGCAACCTGAATAAATTACTAGGGATTGGTAGCATCAATGGCGGGGACTTTAGTCATGGGGAAAAAAGGAACAGGGCATAGACTACCAACCTGCCGCAACATGATATTAGATAAAAACAACAACACATATACACTTCGCTTTCCTGGAAGTTAAACCAAATATGTGAATCTGCCTATGTGGACATCACATTGCATTTTATACATTTTTTATATTACAGTAGTATCTTAAAATTATTTAGAATATGCAATAATGTATAGATTTTGTCATAGAATATTTTAGGGTATGTTAGAGATTATCTCATAGAACTAGTTTTCCTATTTTCTTAGTTTCAATATTTCCTAATATCTTTTGATCTTAATAGTTATTAGCTAACATAAATAAGGCTTATAGGTTAGGTTTTATGAAGAATAGCCTCATATTGTAATACAACACAATACTCAAGTGAATATTATTTAGTGCTTCTTTTCTCCCTACTCTCTCCCTCAACACCTAAAACCCCATAATTTCAACACAGTAATTACATGCAGAATTGAAGATACACATATATAAACAATAGATAGATAAATGGTGCATGTTCTTATTAATCCAATAGGAGTTATTAGAGCTTCAAAATTACTAATAGAAAAATACACAGTATAAGCCCAAAAATAAAATGACAAGCTACTACTTGCTCAAAAAAATCAATCTTTTTTCCGTGTGATCCTTTGTCCACACCAATCTGAGGAAAAGTCAAAAAGCTCAAACACATCAAATGTTAATTTAAAGAAACTATTTTCATCCATAAACATGCAATTACCTCTCCAATTGGGACTCCGCTACTTAACAAACCTGCAACAACAACGTCACAAAATTAGGTCATCCAAAACAACATTTCAATGGAGGAAACCAAGAAACAAAAACAATTACCAAGGCTGGAGACCCAAGCAAGGAATGATGGAAGGGTATGTTTCGGCCAATTGCTTGACGGAGTGCCAGTCTTGTTCTTTTGCATTTTATGACTTATATTGAGGAACATATACATACCTTTTGGAGGTCGAAGCAGAGTCAAGGGGATCTAGAACCAGTTGATCAGTCCACAAACTTCTTCCACACTTTGTCACTCCTATTCACCAAGTCCAACATAAAACAAATTAAAGTGCAGGTGTTTAACAACAAAGAAGGACGCAGGTCGGACCCAAAGTAAATCACAACACCAATAATCGAATAACCATGTTGCGACCTTGAAAATTGTATAACCACGCACATATTGTTGTGAAAATGGAACACATACATACACATTGAAGGTCACAGCTTTCACCAAGGGCATGAGACTCAGGGATGCCTGAGTAGAGACACGAATTGACAGAAGGAGAGTGAGGCTAGGGCACCAGGGGAGTCTTGGAGTTCTATTCCATAACATTAACAACGTTGTTTAGTCGACATTTTAATTTGAAAATCAGACACGGTTCAAGTGAAAACCGTCTTTGTTAATGACAAAACAAAGATGGTTTTCCTATAACCGACTTAAATTAGTTCAACTTAATTAAGAAAATGTCACCGGTTCTTTAAACTATTCATTTTCGTAGACTGTTTTTTACATACCCGACGTTGAACATAACCAAATATTTACTAGTATGCCACCACGTAAGAAACAAAGACGGTTTTGACAGACCCATCGTCGTGCATCATCAAAAACACTATTTGTAGTAGTGCAGTGACATCTTTACACGTGAAATTAATGTAATTTTGAAGACCTTGGTGGATGAAGAAGAGGTTTGTAGTATACTGTGTCCATTCTTTAAACACAAGCAGCGAAAAACATTATGGTGTTATTACTAGTCCAAAATGCTAATTAGTTTTTCAAATAAATGTTTTTTGTAATTGGATTTGACAATTTTGAAGTTTTGATTTGGCAGACAATAATAGATAAATTGTCAATCTTAGAGTACCTCACCCTTCATGTTGCATGCGATAGTGCCACTAACTCATTTCATCAAAACTTCTTGATAATGATTGTCATTCACTATATCCAGTGCCAAAGACATACTTTTGTGTAATTGAGCCATTTGAATTTAATGGATAAGGAACTCTATGACATATACTGAAATTTGCTTTGTTCTTTTTCTTGTCATGTATTTTTATACAAGTGTCTAGATATAATGAGATTTGATTGACAAGGGATTTCAGAGATAAAATATGTATCGTGGCTGAAGTAACGTACTACTTACATGTTGCTACTTTTCATGTCCATTACAACTAGGTTTGCACTGACTATTGAGCATTGACATTCATTAGTTTTTTTCCAATTTCAGATATTATTGCTGAATGAGTTCTACTAACCAAAATCGTAAGTTTTCTTTTTCTTTTTTCGTAAATATCATAAGTATAATTTTCCCAATGATGCTTAGTGATATATTCATGAATTGTTACTATTTACAATATTGTGGAAATGAACTATGCCATATATATACCGTCATGTTCCAAAACATTAATTTTTATTAAACTTGGTTCTAAACTTATTTCTTTTTTTTCTTGGCTTTGGCATTATATATATATATATATATATATATATATATATATATATATATAT
>QARZ01040815.1:184596-216050 GCA_013407115.1 Glycine latifolia | reverse complement strand
TGATTAGATCTTCTGGCCAGTTAGATAGATATGGACCTCCCTAGGAGATGGGTTTCCCCCTAGTTGGATTGCTCATGGTTGATGTTTATCCCAGGGATCGGTGATCTCTCAAGACCAAGGGGATAGGAGATGGGACATTCCTTCTATTCTCGGAGGTACCATATACGTGCGTCCATGCGTACGGGGTAGCTCCCGATGGGATGGCACGGGTGTGAGTTCCGGTCTCACACTAAGGTAGGCGTTGATGTTGATCCACCGTACATAGAGCAAGATGACTTGCTCATATTGTTATGAGGGCCGGGAGGCCGGGCCAGGTGGCCAATTTGATTGTGATTACCCTTGTTTGTATCATGGAGAGTGGGCCAGGGTGGAGGAAATACCTCCAAGGACCTTGAGCTTACTGAGATGTGTATCTCACCCCGTGTGGGGTTTATACGTTACAGGTGACTCTTCTTGCAGAGGAGAGCAGTCTCAGGGCAGGAGGCCCCAGTAGAGACATTGTCTGCTTGGCCGGGTGGCAGCAGGGAGAGCTAGAAGGCTCAGTTTTGTTTTGATGTTGTTTTGTACCCCTGAGAAGGGAAGGTGTGTGTGTGCACACGTGACATGTATAGTTTTGTATACCCTCGTGTGAGGGCAGCTATTCTTTTGTAGCACCACAGTGTGGTGCTGATACTGATGTATATATGTACAAAACAGTTGATGATATGATATGAGTTTTCCTCCTTATTATAAATGCGAAATGGTTGGTTATCTACCTATGTGAATGTATAATAAACTGGATCAGCAGAGGTGTGAATTATTATACTATCATGTGTGTTGTTAATGATGTTTTTATATTCCATACATAATGAAATCAAGAAATACGGTTCGATCGCTTCCGCATGGTTTAAATGAAAATTTTTAGCGCGATTCTGATATTATGAATGTTAATACACCGGCTGCACACGGGGTGTTACATTGTGATTTGTATTCTAATAGGGTTTTAAAATCAGTATCTTTGTCTAGTGTTGATAAAGAGGTCACTTGTAAACAGCTTGTAAAAGATTCTTTGATTTAGTAATTACTCTAACCTAGTGTGGGTTGGAAGCAACTGGATGTAGCCTCCAAGGTTGAGAGGTGAACCAATATAATTGCTTTGTTTTTTTGTATAGATTTTTGTATGTTTCATTACATGTCTTTGTGAACTCAAGCATTATTATCAGAGAAACATTTTTTTGTCATTGTTTTCATAACTAAGTTTGATCTTGGGTGAAGAAAGATTTCTGAATTTAATAAAGGTGAACTTATGATACGATCCTAAATTTTAATTTCGCAATTTGTTTCAGAAAGTTTTAAATTTTCAGTTTGAACCAATTCACCCCCCCTCTTGGTTTATTTGCAGTGTATTCATAGTATTTTCAATTGGTATCAAGAGCTGGTTCTTGAAAGATATTCAAAATCACTTTCTTTATAAAAGAAAATGAATACTACTCAAATAACCTTTAGAGGGGGAGCTTCTCTCAATCATCCACCAATGTTTTAAGGGTGAGCATTTTAGTTTTGGAAAAATCGAATGCAAATCTTTATTCAATCCAATGATCCCGGTGCATGGAATGCAATTGAAAAAGGCCCTTTGATTCCTATGAAAGCTATTGATAATAAACTAGTTCCCAAAGAATGGGATGAAATGACAGATGCAGAAAAGAGGATTGTGCAATATGACTTCAAAGCCAAAAATATGATAACATCTGCCTTGTCTTCTGATGAATTTTTTAGAACTGTGAGATGCAAAAGTGCTAAAGAAATGTGGAAAATGCTAGAAGTAACTCATGAAGGTACAGACGAAGTTAGAAGATCAAGGAAGCATGCCTTGATTCATGAGTATGAAATGTTCAAGATGAACAATATAGAAACCATTTCTCAGCTACAAACAAGATTCACATATATTGTCAATCATCTTCTTGGCCTTGGGAAGACCTTTGATACTGAAGAATTAAATATCAAAATCTTGAAGTGTCTCACAAGACCATGGCAACCAAAAGTCACAGCTATCAAGGAGTCAAAAGATCTATCCAAGATATCCATGGCTGCATTGTTTGGTAAGTTACTTGAATATGAAATTGAAATGTCACAACTAATCAATGCTGAAGATGCAGAAAAGAAACATAGGAGCATAGCTTTGAAAGCTACATCATCTAAGGTTGAAATAGAAGAAGATTCAAGTGAGGAAGATGAAGATGACAACATGAATCTTATTGTCAAAAAGTTTAGCAAATTCATGAGAAGGAACAAAAACAGAAAATTCAAAAAGTTCAACAACAACAACAACAACAACAAAAATGACAGCAACACCTCCACAAACTTTACATGCTTTGAATGGGGAAAGCCTAGACACATCAAATCTGAATGTCCAATCTTCTTAAAGAAACAACAAGGTGAGAGGAAGATTAAGAAGGAAGGAAAGTGCATGGGAAGATAATGAATCAATAAGTTCTGAATCAAGCAGTGAGAATGAAGAAGAAGCAAATGTACGCTTCACTTCAACTTTGAGTGATGATGACTACTCAAGTGCTAAATCTGAGGTAAGCTCTAAATATGATAACATTGTTGATGCTTTTCATGAAGTGCATGATGAGGCTCAAAGGCTAGCAAAGGCAAATAATAAGCTGAAAGGAGATCTAAGATGGCATATCACCAAACTTGCATAAATGCAAAGTGAACTTTGTAAGTTGAAAGAGGAAAATGAAAAATTTCTTTCAAGTTACAAGGCCAATGGTTGTATATGTCCTTCTTCCTCTTCTAAGGCAGAAAAATGCAAATTGTTACAAGATGAGTTTGATGCTTTCAAAAGTAGCCAAGGAGAAAAATATATGCTACTTCTTTCAGAAAATAACTATTTGGTTGATCTTTTGAGAAGGCTGTATAGAGGTAAATGCAACTTGGCTGAAATGTTAAGTGTGCAAAAATATGTTGGAGACACTTCTGGTTTGGGATACAAACATGGTTCAAAATCTAGTGGAAAAACCACATTTGTACCACCAAAACAGAAGAATCAAAGGAGCTTTTGTAAATCAAAGTTCAATCAAAATGCTTACTTTGAAAGATCATCTAAAATTGTAACTTATAACTATTGCATGAAAAAGGGACATATATCTTTTAAATGCTATGCAAGAAAATATTATGTGCCTAATGGAGAATGTGTTTGGGTGAAAAAGGAAAAGAAAAGAGCTAGCCCCTATGGACCCAACCTCAATTGGGCACCTTTCCTTGTTACTTGATTTGAATTGTGCAGGTGTGTCTAAGAGAAAAATCATCACTATGGTATCTTGATAGTGGCTGCTCTAGGCACATGACAGGTGATATTTCCATGCTTACAAATGTTATACTGAAATATGGAGGATTTGTCACCTACGGCGATAATAATAAAGGGAAGATAATTGGAGAAGGAAGCATAGGAGACAGCCTCAAAACTATAATCAGAAATATTTTATATGTTGAAGGCTTGAAACATAATCTCCTAAGCATAAGTTAATTATGTAACAAAGGATTTAAAGTATCATTCAATGACAATTGTTGTTTGATTTGTGATAGTCAAAGTGGTGAGGTTATCCATGTTGGTAAGAGAAATGGTAACATTTATGTTTTGTCCATTGACCATGCATACATTCATAAGACTAGCTGCCTTGTAAGTAAAATTGATGAAACTTGGCTATGGCATAGAAGAGTTAGTCATATAAACATGCATCACATGAATAAACTTGTGAAAAAGGATTTGGTCATAGGTTTACCTAAGCTTAAGTTTGAGAAGGATAAAATATGTGAAGCTTGTCAAAGAGGGAAACAAACAAAGAATTCTTTTCAAAGCAAAAATGTTGTTTCTACTTCTAGACCTCTTGAGTTACTTCACATGGATTTATTTGGTCCTTCAAGAACCATGAGCTTGGGAGGAAATTTCTATGGTCTTGTTATTGTAGATGATTACTCAAGATACACATGGACTTTGTTCATAAGATCCAAGAGTGATGCATTCACAGCATTTAGAAAGTTAGCCAAGATAATTCAAAATGAAAAAACTTGCAATATTGTCTCAATTAGAAGCGATCACGATGGAGAATTCGAAAATGAATACTTTGAAAAATTTTGTGAAGAGTTTGGAATTAATCACAATTTTTTAGCTCCAAGAACACCCAACAAAATGGTGTTGTGGAGAGGAAAAACAAATCACTTGAGGAAGGTGCAAGAACACTTCTAAATGAAACAAACTTGCCTAAGCACTTTTTGGCTGATGCTGTAAGTATGGTTTGTTATACTTTGAATAGAATTCTCATAAGGCCTATTTTGAAGAAAACTCCTTATGAACTATACAAAGGAAGGAAACCAAATATATCTCATTTGAGAGCATTTGTTTGCAAGTGTTTTGTATTAAACAATGGTAAAGATTCTCTTGGCAAATTTGATTCTAAAGTTGATGAAGCAATTTTTCTTGGTTACTCTTTGCAAAGTAAAGATTATAGAATCTTTAATAAAAGAACATTGTGTGTTGAGGAATATGTCCATGTAATTTGTGATGAATCTAATCCTTCCAAAGAGAATTTGGAGTGTGATGATGATGCAGGACAAAAGGAAGAATTCTTACAAGTTAATGATCTAAATGACAAAGAAAAAGTTGAACCAAATGATGCACTGGAACATTCTACACCTTTACAAAAGCACAAGGATTGGAGGACAACTAAAGATCTTTCTCTTGACAATATAACAGGGGAAGTATCCAAGGAAGTTTCTACTAGATCCTTTTTAAGAAATCTTTGTTGTACCATGGCTTTTGTTTCACAAATTGAACCAAAAAGTATTGATTGAGCTTTGCTAGATGAACATTGGTTAATGGCTATGCATGATGAGTTAAACCAATTTAAAAGAAATGAAGTTTGGGAGTTAGTCCCTAGAACATCAACTCATAAACCTATTGGCACAAAATGGGTTTTAGAAATAAGCTGGATGAAAGTCGAATCATAGTAAGGAATAAGGCTAGATTGGTTGCTAAATGATACAACCAAGAGGAAGGCATAGACTATGATGAAACTTATGCTCCAGTAGCTAGATCAGAAGCCATAAGGTTGTTACTTGCATATGCATGTTTGATGAATTTCAATTGTTTCAAATGGATGTCAAAAGTGCATTTTTAAATGGTTACATTGAAGAAGAAATATATGTAGACCACCCCCTGGATTTATTGATCACAAGCATCCTAACCATGTTTTCAAATTAAGAAAAACTTTGTATGGTTTGAAACAAGCACCAAGATCTTCATATTAAAGGTTAAGCAAATTTCTGCTTGAACAATCTTTCATAAGAGGTCAAGTTGATAAAACCTTGTTCATCAAGAAAAGAGGAAATGATATCTTGCTGGTTCAAGTATATGTAGATGACATTATTTTTGGTTCAACTAATCAATCTATGTGCAGAGAATTTTTAGTATCAATCCAAAGTGAATTTGAGACGTCAATGATGGGGGAACTTATATTATTTCTAGGACTACAAGTCAAGCAATTAAAGAATGGAACTTTCCTTAGTGAAGTCAAGTACTGTCAAGAGATGATTAAGAAGTTTGAAATGGAGAATTGCAAGGATCTTGCAACACCAATGGCAACTTCTACTTATCTTGACACATATGACAAAGGAAAAGTGTTGATGAGTCTAAATACAGAGGAATGATTGGATCCTTGTTATACTTAACTGCTAGTAGACCTAATATCATGTTAAGTGTTTGCTTGTGTGCTAGATACCAAGCAAATTCCAAAGAATCTCATCTAACTGCAGTCAAAAGGATCCTCAAGTATCTTAAGTCTACACCAAGAGTAGGACTTTGGTATCCAAAAGGTACATCTATCAACTTGATTGGATATTCTGATTCTGATTTTGCAGGGTGCAAATTGTATAGAAAAAGTACAAGTGGAACATGCCACATGTTAGGAAGTTCACTGATTTCTTGGCACTGTAAGAAGCAATCACGTGTTTCCTTATCCACTACTGAAGTTGAATACATTTCTACTGGAAGCTGTTGTGCACAAAGCCTTTGGTTGAAGCAACAACTTCAAGAATTTGGAGTTGAGATAAAAGAGATTCCATTGCTGTGTGATAACACAAGTGCCATCAACATATCCAAAAATCCTATCATGCACTCAAGGACCAAGCATATTGAAATCAGACATCACTTTATCAGAGATCATATCCAAAAGGGTAATATCAAAATTGAGTTTGTTGAAACCAATTATCAATTAGCTGATATTCTCACTAAGCCTTTGGATAGAGATAGATTTTACACACTTAGAAACATGTTAGGAATATTGGATGAATCTAATGTGTGTTAGCTTGATATGTATATGCTCATTGACATGAAATTGCATCATTGATTGGCCTTTAATCTCAAAATCATACAAAGTTGATAGGTGTTGCATAACCACTGTTCATTCTGATAATTCTACTGTTATAATCGATTAAGGAACAAATTAATCGATTAAATGAACTTGAAATGCTATTTAGAATGATGTTTGTACTTGTGTAATCGATTACAGTAAAAGGATAATCGACTATTCTTCATGAGAAAACTTTTCCAGAAAATGAAAGTCACTGGAATAATCGATTACACCATCGAAATAATCGATTACATAAGCTTAAAATCCTGTTATAAAATTCAAACTCACTGGAATAATCGATTACAGTGAATGGTAATCGATTATATTGTATGCAAATTGTCTGAAAACTAGAATTTTCACTGTAATAATCGATTACGTTTCGAAATAATCGATTACTGCCTTTGCTAAACTGATTCTACATATGAAATCATCGATTACATAAGAATATAATCAATTATCCATGGAGTTACTACAGAATCTACAAATTTTATCTTGGAAATTGTAACTGCCCAACTACCCCCAAATTCAAATTTTGAATCTACTGTGCTTTTATTTTAGTGGGTTAATTCATATCAACTGTTACATTTTTCAAATTTCAATCTTGGAGCCAAATTCTTCTATATAAACAGCCTATGTGAAAGAGAAGAAACACACCATTCTCATCTTCTATCTTAAGCTTTTCTGTGTTGTTCCTCTTCTGTATCTTGAACCTCTGTCCAAATAGCCTTCCTTCACATTACCATTATGTCTGCTCCTAAAAGAACCAAATCTTCTAAGAGAAAGGCTGAAACTTCTAACCTAGCAGTAAGTAGATTAGACCACTGGTTTTCAAATGAGAGAGAGAAAATGACCTACCTCTAATTCAATGCAACCAAACTGATATGTTCTCCAAAAACACCTTGACCTTAGCTAGTTCAGTAAGGAAGGATTTCAATTCCCAGCCATGCTTGAAGCCCAAGGTTTGAAGAAATTTGTGGAGATGAAGGGTACCTTTTACCCTGAACTAGTGAAGGTGTTTTACACGTGCTCTAAGTTTTCTATGGAGGGGACAATCTTGTCTCAAGTGAATGGGGTAGCCATGGAAATTACTCCTGAAATTTGGCAGGGGTTGCTAGTATTTCCTTTGATGGAGAAAGGAAATTTGAGGAGGAAGCTGAAGGATACAATAGGGTGGAAACCTAGAGGAATGCTACTTGATCCTCAAATGAGGCTAAAGTTGAGGCTCAACACAGGTCCTGTGACTCATGAGGACAGACTTCTTCACTACATCATCACCTACATCCTAACTCCTAGGTCCACTAACCATGCTCAAGCCACAGATGATGATCTTCAGATTGTTTATGGTATGAAAAATGGTATTCAGATGAATTGGATTCTCATAATTCAAGAGATAATGCTTAAGTCTAAAAGATTGATGAACTACCATTTTCCATATGCTGTCCTGATTTCCAGATTCATTGATTACTTCAAGGTTGATGTCACTAATGAGGTTGTTGATAATACTAATTCCAGCAATAGCCTCATTAAGGAGAAGCATCTGACCAAGCTTGGAATGGTCAAAACTCCTTATTGATGGCAGATAGTAGAGCAACAATTGCCACCAGCTAAAGGTGAAGAAGAAGTTGAAGCAGAAGAAGGAGAAGAGGGTGAAGGTTCTACTCAACCTTCCTACAATCCTTTTGAGTCTCTAATGATTCAAAAGATGGATGCATTGTTGTCTCTTCATCATGAGCATAGAGCTGTGACAAATTCATCTTTGGAAGAGATGAAATCTAGATTAGAGAACATAGAAGCTAGGCTTGTATTGGATGATATGGATAAATAAGCTTAGATTGCTTAGGGTGCTTCTATTTGTCTCTATTGTTGCTATTTCATTATGCTCTTGTTGTCTTCTATTGCTTAGTTTGATGTTTGCTGGTTGTTTAAGTGTTTTAAATTTCTGTTTGATTAATGTATTGTTTGCTGTTGAATCCAATCAAGTGTTTTTTTTTCTCTCATTTTATTCCCTTGTTTTTACTATAATCATTTTGCCTTTGATAAACCAAATAGGGGGAGAAATATTTGTAATTTAGGGGGAGTAATGATTGAAATGTTGTATGATATAGGGGGAGAAAATGGTATGTAACATGTACTGCATGAATGCTTTTAAATGTGAAAGAATCTACCCAAGTGAGGGGGAACATGTTTTTAAAATGATGGATGCTTATGCTTGATCTTGCAAAAGCTGAGTTAGATTTCAGGAATCATTCATCCCTCTAAAGCAATCAAAAAAATAGACAAATGGAAAATTGATTTGGCATGCTCAAAGCCAAAAAGGGGGAGATTGTTGAGTTTAAAGGAAGCTGCAAGAGGAATTGAACCAAGGTTGAAGACTTGATTATGTTTTAGCTTTTTACATGCCCAATCATTTTGAAGGCATTTGTAATTTGTTTAAGTGGTTCAAGTTAAATGCCTTGTGATCTTTCATTAGTATGTGCATTCTCATGATCATGCATACATGGTTCTTAAGTCTTAAAGAAATCAAATGGTTTCACAAAAAGTTAAGCTCTCAAAGGCTAAGTTCTTTAAAAAGCAAATCTTACTGCTTTAATCGATTACACAATCAATTTAATTGATTAAAGACATTCAAACTATTCTGGAAAAGCCTTGAAGAACAATTTAATCGATTACTGGTTTCTTGTAATCGATTACATAGTGTTTTATGAAAAATCGTGCATCACTGGTTTAATCGATTACCTCCTTCTGTAATCAATTATCTTAATTCGTTTTTCATGATGCTGTTCTGGTTTAATCGATTATTAAACGGTTTAATCGATTATTGTGTTCATGAAACCATTTCCAGAAAGCTGATGAACAGTTTAATCAATTATCTAGTTACTTTAATCAATTACATATGGCAATTTAATCGATTACACTAACAGATTAATCGATTATTGTCAGTTAAATCTGTTTTATATAAAGCTTGGTGATTACAAGAGTGACTTACCCAAAAGTTTCTGAGCTTTCATAAGTGCCCAAATTACTGTTTTACTCTAAGTTCAAACAACATCTTGTGTGATCAAGATTTATGAGGTTTTAGAGAAGATGTTTTAAAGAAAGAAGGTTTTCGAGATTGTCTTTCTTAGCTATTATGCTTTACAACCTGAAGAGTGTGGTAATCTCATTTCCTTTCATTCATTCATACATGAAAGATCTCAGGTTGTGTTTATCTTGAACCCATCTTTTTAGAAGTTCTAACATTTTCTGTTGTATTGTGATATATCAATTGGTTTCTTTTCAAGCTTGCTAGAGTAGGGTTCTCTGGGTTTGGATTCTAAGTAGGGTTCTCAGTATCAAGTGATTTGAATTCTAATAGGGTTTTAAAATCAGTATCTTTGTCTAGTGTTGATAAAAAGGTCACTTGTAAACAGCTTGTAAAAGATTCTTTGATTTAGTAATTACTCTAACCTAGTGTGGGTTGGAAGCAACTGGATGTAGCCTCCAAGGTTGAGAGGTGAACCAGTATAACAATTTCAATTGTTAATATTGCCAAAACAACAAACACAAATAAAATCTATGATGGAGAATGTAACAAAAAACATAGTAAAACAATTTCAATTGTTAATATTGCCAAAACAACCATTTCTCTCATGTGAAAATTGTGGAGGCAACCACCATACCTTACTGTGTAGAGGAAGTAGCCAAGGAAGCCAAATTCATGAGAGAACACACTACAAAACTAGAAGAAATTGTACACAACCTTAGCACTATATCCTGTTGGATATAGGGGGAGCAACTTGAAGTTTGAAGCTTAGGACTTGGAAGAATGTTTTGAGCTTTTCACATGCCTTGCAGAATGTAATTCAAGTTGAAGTGTATGAAGAGGCCAATCTGTTGAACCTTGCATTGCATGCACTTAATCATTTACATGATTAAATGTCTTCATCAAAGAATTAAAGCAATTTTTGAAAAGAACTAAAAAGGCAATGTTTTTGGAAAAAATGCAAAACTTACTGTTTTAATCGATTACACTATGGTTTAATTGATTATTTGCTTTGATTTTAAATCTGGAAAAGCATTGAAGAACAATTTAATCGATTACCATTTCTTGTAATCAATTACATAGTGTTAAAAGAAAAAACATGCATTACTGTTTTAATTGATTACCATTTCCTGTAATCGATTACATAAGGTTTTTAGAAAAGCTTGTTTCACTGATTTAATCGATTACCAGTTCTTGTAATCGATTACACAAGGCAATTTAGAAAAACATGGTTCACTGCTTTAATCAATTACCATGATTTGTAATCGATTACACAAGCTGCTTCTGTAACAATTCTTCACTGCTTTAATCGATTACAGCTCGATTTAATCGATTATTTTGATCGTTGTTCAAACCCAGAAATCAGCATGAACAACTTAATCGATTAAGTGGCAATTTAATCGATTACACAAGGGTTTTTAATCAATTATTTAGCGTGTTTAATCGATTATAGTTAGTTACCAAAAGCTGTTATAAATAGGAGTGAGGCTTGGCTTGAGATTTAACTTGAATACTTCAAATTTTCTGAATACACACAAGCCTTTATAAAGTTAGAAAGTGATTTTCTGGGTTAACTAACTTCTTGTCCCACTCTTTAATCTTCATGGGTATTGAATGATTTCTTGGGCAAGAGTTTTCAAAGAAGAATAGGAGAGCATGTTCTGAAATTCATTTTGTTCATTCAACTCTGATTGATAAACCACATGCATTCATATTCATTGGATCATCAGGTTGGTTCTCTCTATTCTCTTTGGTTGTAAATTCGTTTTTTCAATTTTTGTTATTTGGTGCTATTGTAAATTATTCTTTGAAGCTTGTACTAGAGTAGTGTTCTCTAGGGAAGAACAGAGTAGTGTTCTCTGGTTCTTGTTCACTAGAAGTCTAATAGGGTTTTAGATTTCTTTTCTTTATCTAGAGTTGATACAAAGTGTTTGTAATAAAGCTTGTAAGAACTAAAATTTATAATAATGGAACTCTAATCTAGTGTTGATTAGAAGAAACTGGATGTAGCTTCTCTTGATAAGTGAATTAGTATAAATTCTAGTGTTATTTCTCTCTTTCAATCTCTATTAATCATCTTGTTCATTTGTTCTTGGTATTTTTTATCATTACTCAACAAGTTATGTTTTGAGCTATTGATCTCTTGAGCTGAGTGATTTGATTGATTAAAAGCATTCTTGGTTTAAAAGTGATTAGGATCCTTACTCTTATTTTATAAAGAAATTTTAAAAGACCAAGTTTTAACCAATTCACCCCCCTCTTGGTTATTGTGGGTATTCCTATTGTTTTCAATTGGTATCAGAGCAGGTTCTTGAGTGTTATTCAAGATCACTATCTTTCTTTAAAAAGAAAATGAATACCACACAAATTACCTTCAAGGAGGGTGCCTCCCTCAATCGTCCTCCAATGTTTGAAGGAGAGCACTTCAGTTTTTGGAAAAATAGAATGAAAATCTTTATTCAATCAAATGACCCAGGTGCTTAGAATGCAATAGAAAAAGGTCCTGTGATTCCTATAAAAATTTGTTGGTAATGATATGATTCCCAAAGAATGGGATGAAATGACAGATGCTATAAAGAGAGTTGTTCAATATGATTTTAAAGCTAACAATATGATTACTTCTGCACTTTCTTCTAATGAATTCTTTAGAACAGTTAGGTGCAAAAGTGCAAAGGAGATGTGGGAGATGTTGGAGATAACTCATTAAGGTAAAGATGAGTAAGAAGATCAAGGAAGCATGCCTTAATACATGAGTATGAAATGTTCAAGATGAATCCCACAGAAAACATATCTCAGCTTCAAACAAGATTCACTCACATAGTAAATCATCTTCTTAGTCTTGGAAAGATCTTTGATGTTGAAGAGTTGAATACCAAAATCTTAAAGTGTCTCATAAGACCATGTCAACCAAAGGTGACAACAATCAAAGAATCAAAAGATCTATCCAAAATGTCCATGGCTACACTATTTGGTAAGCTTCTTGAGTATGAACTTGAAATGTCACAACTAACCAATGTTGAAGATGCAGAAAAGAAACACAAAAGCATAACCTTGAAAGCTGCATCCTCAAAGGTGGAAAAGTTGGAAGACTCAAGTGAAGAAGATGAAGATGACAACATGAACTTAATTGTCAAAAAGTTTAGCAAATTCTTGAGAAGAAACAAGAATAGGAAGTTCACAAAGAACAATAACAACAACAACAAAAGGAATGACAACAACTTCACTTTCTTTGAATGTGGAAAACCTGGACACATTAAATCTGAATGTTCTATCTTTTTGAAAAAGCAACAAGGTGAAAACAAGATGAAGAAAGAGGGAAAGCCCAAGAAAGCCTATATAGCTTGGGAAGATAATGAATCAACAACTTCTAAATCATCAACTAAAAATGAAGAAGCAAATGTGTGTCTCACTTCCACAATTGATGAAGATGATGATTTATCAATTTCTGAAACTGAGGTAAGTTCTAAATTTGATCAAGCCATTGATGCTTTTCAAGAAATGCATGAAGAGGCCCAAAAGCTTGCAAAATCCAATAATAAGCTAAAGGGAGATCTTATGTCAAAAAAATTACTGAATTACAAGCTGAAATTTGTAAACTGAAAGAAGAAAATGAAAAACTTGTTCCAAGTTACAAATTGAATGGATGCGTATGTGCTTCTTCTTCATCTAGTGTTGAAAAATCCAATGATTTGCAAAAAGAGTTTGATGATTTCAAGAAAAGTCATGGTGAAAAACATATGATAGTACTTTTTGAAAATAAGTACTTGGTTGATCTTTTGAGAAGGCTTTACAAAGGAAAATGCAATTTGGCTGAAATGCTAAGTGTGCAAAAGTATGCTAGAGATACTTCTCGATTGGGTTACAAACATGGATCAAAATCCTATGGAAGAACCAAGTTTGTGCCTCCAAAACAGAAATATGAAAAAGCTGTTTCAAAACCAAGGTTTAATCACATGACTTATTTTGAAAAAGCATCAAGAACTATTACTTGTAACTATTGTATGAAGAAAGGTTACACATCTAATAGGTGTTATGCTAGGAGATTCTATGTGCCAAATGGAGAATGCATTTGGGTGCCAAGAAAAAGGAAAACAGCTAACCCCTATGGACCTAATCTCAATTGGGTACCTTTCTTTGAAAACTGATTTGAATTTTGCAGGTATGTCTAAGAGCAAGATCATCATTATGGTATCTTGATAGTGGATGCTCTAGACATATGGCCAGTGACATCTATGCTCACAAATTTGACTCTTAAAGATAAAGGATTTGTCGCCTATGGAGATAACAACAAAGGCAAAATAATTGGAGAAGGAAGTATAGGAGACAGCTTTAAAACCAAAATCAGTAATGTTCTTTATGTGGAAGGATAAAGCACAATCTCTTAAGTATAAGTCAACTTTGTGATAAAGGGTTCAAAGTGTCATTTAATGACAATTGCTGCATGATATGTGATGGACAAAATGGTGAGGTGATTCACATAGGTAAAAGAAAAGGTAATATCTACTTACTCTCCATAGATCATGCATTCCTTCATAACACTTCTTGCTTAATTAGTAAAATTGATGAATCTTGGTTATGGCATAGGAGGGCAAGTCAGATTAACATGCATCATATGAACAAGCTAATTAAAAAGCATTTAGTCATTGGATTACCCAAACTCAAGTTTGAAAAGAACAAATTATGTGATGCTTGTCAAAAAGGGAAACAAACAAAAAATTCTTTTCAAAGTAAAAATGTTGTTTCTACTTCAAGATCCCTTGAATTACTTCACATAGATTTGTTTGGTCCTTCTAGAACTATGAGTTTAGGAGGTAATTACTATGGGCTTGTCATTGTTGATGATTACTCTAGATTCACATGGACTTTGTTTTTGAAATCCAAGAGTGATGCTTTCAATACTTTTAGAAAACTGGCCAAACTTACTCAAAATGAAAAGGGAAGCAAAATTATCTCAATAAAAAGTGATCATGGTGGAGAATTCCAAAATGAACATTTTGAAAAATTCTGTGAAGAAAATGGAATTAACCACAATTTTTCAGCTCTAAGAACACCTCAACAAAATGGTGTTGTGGAGAGGAAAAATAGATCCCTTGAAGAAGGTGCAAGCACTCTTCTTAATGGGACAAATTTGCCTAAACATTTTTGGGCTGATGCTGTAAGTACAGTTTGCTACACTTTGAATAGATTATTAATAAGGCCTATTTTGAAGAAAACTCTTTATGAACTATACAAAGTTAGAAAACCAAACATTTCTCATTTGAGAACATTTGGCTGTAAGTGTTTTGTGTTAAATAATGGCAAAGAATCACTTGGAAAATTTGATGCTAAAGCTGATGAAGCCATTTTCCTTAGATATTCGTTACAAAGTAAAGCATATAGAGTTTTCAATAAAAGAACTTTATGCATGGAAGAATCAGTTCATGTTATTTGTGATGAATCTAATCCCTCTAAAGAGGAAAAGAAGTGTGATATTGATGCAGGTCCTTTGGAAGAGTTTATTCAACTTAATGACTCAATGATTAAAGAAAAGGAAGAACCAATTGCTGAAACAAAACAATCAACATCTATCATGAGCCTAAAGATTGGAGAACTACAAGAGATCTCTCCCTTGACAACAAAATTGGTGATATATCAACGGGAGTATCTACTGGATCATCATTAAGAAATCTCTATTGTAATATGGCTTTTGTTTCACAAATAGAACCTAAGAATATTGATCAAGCCTTAATTGATGAACATCAGATGCATGTTATGCATGATGAATTGAATCAATTCAAGAGAAATGAAGTTTGGGAACTTGTCCCTAGACCTCCTTCTCTCAAACCTATTGGCACGAAATGGGTTTTTAGAAACAAACTTGATGAGAGTGGAATCATAGTTAGAAACAAAGCTAGATTGGTTGCAAAAGGTTACAACCAAGAGGAAGGCATTGACTATAAGGAAACCTATGCACCAGTTGCAAGATTGGAAGCCATTAGGTTATTGCTTGCATATGCATGTTTAATGGATTTTAAACTTTTTCAAATGGATGTTAAAAGTGCTTTCTTAAATGGATATATTGAGGAGGAAATATATGTGGAGCAACCTCCTGCTTTTACTGATTTCAAGTATCCAAATCATGTTTATAAACTTAAGAAAGCTCTTTATGGTTTAAAACAAGCTCCAAGATTTTGGTATGGAAGATTAAGCAAATTTCTGCTTGAGCAATCTTTCACAAGAGGACATGTTGATAAAACCTTGTTCATCAAAAGGCAAAGAAATGATATATTATTGGTTCAAGTGTATGTTGATGATATAATTTTTGGTTCAACTAATCAACTATTGTGCAAAGAATTTTCTATCTCTATGCAGAAAGAATTTGAAATGTCAATGATGGGAGAATTAACATTCTTTCTCTGACTTCAAGTAAAGCAAATGAAGAATGGAACATTTCTAAATCAAACCAAGTATTGTCTTGAAGTGATCAAAAAGTTTGAAATGGAGAAAAGCAAAGAGGTTGCAATTCCAATGGCAACATCAACTTATCTTGATTCAGATGAAAAAGAAAATAAGGTTGATGAGTCAAAGTTTAGAGGAATGATTGGATCTTTGCTGTACTTGACAGCTAGTAGACCAGATATTATGTTGAGTGTGTGTTTGTGTGCAAGATATCAAGCAAGTCCCAAAGAATCACACCTCACTGTAGTAAAAAGAATCCTCAAATATCTCAAATCAACACCAAAAGTTGGTCTTTGGTATCCCAAAGATGCATCAATTAATTTAGTTGGTTATTCTGATTCTGACTTTGCAGGGTGCAAGTTGGATAGAAAAAGCACTAGTGGAACTTGTCATCTACTTGGAAGTTCACTGATCTCATGGCATTGCAAGAAACAATCTTGTATTGCTTTATCAACAGCTGAAGCTGAGTACATCTCTACTGGAAGTTGTTGTGCTCAAAACCTTTGGCTAAAGCAACAATTACAAGATTTTGGTGTTGAATTAAAGGAAATACCTATGCTATGTGACAACACAAGTACTATCAACATTTCCAAAAATCCAATAATGCACTCAAGGACCAAACACATTGAGATATGACATCATTTCATTAGAGATCACATCCAAAAAGGTAACATCAAAATTGACTTCATTGATACACACAATCAATTGGCTGATACATTCACTAAACCATTAGCTAGAGATAGATTCTATACTCTTAGAAACATGCTAGGTATCCTTGATGAGTCTAACATTTGCTAGCATGCTTGCTATGTGTTAATCTATGTGAAATAGCATCTTACTTGATTGATCATCACTTGTGCTTGGAAAACTCGAAATTGTGTTGCATAAATAGTGTTCATTCTGATATCTCCATTGTAATAATCGATTAAGGCACGAATTAATCGATTAAATGGACTTTAAAAGCTCTTGGGAATGAAATTTATGCTTCTGTAATCGATTACATAACAAAGATAATCGATTATTCTTCATAGAAAATATTTCCAGTAAATGCATTTCACTGGAATAATCGATTAAGCCATCAAATTAATCGATTACACAAGCTTAAAAATCTTTTAAAAAAATTTCATTTCACTGGAATAATCGATTAAGCTATCGGATTAATCGATTAAATTGATTTAAAAACTTTGAAACTTGAAATTCTTTCTGAAATAATCGATTACATAAGTAGAATAATTGATTACTTGACGAATTAATCGATTACAGCCTATGCAAAAACTGATTTTCCTTACGAATTAATCGATTACATAAGCATATAATCAATTATTCATGGAGTTACTACAGAATCTGCAATATTTTCTTGGAAATTGTAACTGCCCAACTGCCACCTAATTCAAAATTTGAATCTTCTGTGCTTTAAATTGAGTGGGTCAATTCGAAGTTATTGTTCCTCATTTCAAATTTGAAATTTGGAGCCTAAAATCTTCTATAAATACATCCTATGTTAAAGGAAGAAATCACACCATTCTCATCTTCTGTCTTAAGCACTACTGTGTTCTTCTTTCCTTTGAGTTTAGAAACTCTGCTTTAATAGCCTTTCCTCACACTTGCCATGTCTGCCCTAAAGAGATCCAAATCCTTTAAGAGAAAGGCTGAAACTTCCAACCCTGCTGTAGGTAGGTTAGACCACTGGTTTTCAAATGATAGAGACAAAATGACATACCTCCAGTTCAATGCCACCAAACTAATTTGTCCTCCCAAACACCTTGACCTTGACTAGTTTATAAGAGAAGGTTTTCAATTCCCTACTTTCATTGAAGCCCAAGGTTTGAAGAAATTTATGGAGATGAAGGGTACCTTTTACCCTGAACTAGTGAAGGTGTTTTACACCTGCTCTAAGTTTTCTATGGATGGAACAATCTTGTCTCAAGTCAATGGAGTGGCCATGGAAATCACTCCAGAAGTATGGGAAACAGTGGCTGGAATTTCCTTTGATGGTGAAAGGAAATTTGAAGAATAGGCTGGTGGGTACAATAGGATAGACACATATAGGGGGATGCTTCTTGATCCTCAAATAAGGTTGAAGCTTAGGCTGAGTACTGGACCCATGACACATGAAGATAGACTTCTTCATTACATCATCACATATATCCTGACCCCTAGAGCCACCAATCATGCCCAAGCCACTGATGATGACATACAGCTTGTATATGCCATGAAAAATGGAATTCCGATGAATTGGATTCTCATAATTTAGGAGATAATGCTTAAGTCCAAAAGATTAATGAACTATCCCTTTCCATATGCTATTTTTGTATCCAAGTTCATTGATTACTTCCATATAGATGTCTCTAATGAGGTTGTTGACAACACTAATGCCAGCAATAGCCTCATCAAAGATAAGCATCTCACCAAGCTGGGGATGGTCAAGACCCCTTATGGATGGCAAATGGCTGGACAACAACTCCCTGTTGCTGGACATGAAGAGGAAGCTGATGAAGAAGCTGAAGATGAAGGCCCTGCTGAACCATTTTACAGTCCATTTGAATCTCTTATGATTCAAAAGATGGATGCCTTGTTGTCACTGCATCATGAGCATAGGGCTAAGACTAATTCATCTTTGGAGGAGATGAAATCTAGGCTGGAAAACATAGAAGCTAGGCTTTTCCTTGATGACTTTGACAAACTAGACTAGGTTTCTTGTACTTCATGTTATTGCTTTCCTCTATTTTTTATTTTTTTTTCTGATTCATGTACTGCATTTCCCCTTTCAATCAATGAAACTTGCATTTTCCCTTCTCATTATTTATTGTGCTATTACTTTTTGTCTTTGATAAGCCAAAAAGGGGGGAAAAATTTATTGATAATTAACAAAAGTGAAATTCTGTTTTGCTCTCTGTTGTGCTCTGTTTTTCTACTGGTTTTTGCAAATTAATTATTCACAAAATTATCTAAGTCAAAAGGAGGAAACTAAGTCAGGGGGAGCTAATCTAATGAAAGTAAATGATTAATGTTTATGCAAGAATATCTCTTAACACTTGTTCTTGGCAAAGAGGCTGATTTATTTTCAGGTTAACAAAGTTCAAGACTTTCATCTTGCTCATTCCTCAAAGTAAATCCAAACTTAAACATGGTCAATCAATATTTGGCATGTTCAAAGCCAAAAAAGGGGAGATTGTTGGATATAGGGGGAGCAACTTGAAGTTTGAAGCTTAGGACTTGGAATAATGTTTTGAGCTTTTCACATGCCTTGAAGAATGTAATTCAAGTTGAAGTGTATGAAGAGGCCAATCTGTTGATCCTTGCATTGCATGCAATTAATCATTTACATGCTTAAATGTCTTCATCAAAGAATTAAAGCAATGTTTGAAAAGAACTAAAAAGGCAATGTTTTTGGAAAAATGCAAAACTTACTATTTTAATCGATTACACTACGGTTTAATCGATTATTTGCTTTGATTTTAAATCTAGAAAAGCATTGAAGAACAATTTAATCGATTACTATTTCTTGTAATTGATTACATAACGTTAAAAGAAAAAACATGCATTACTATTTTAATCGATTACCATTTCCTGTAATCGATTACATAAGGTTTTTAGAAAAGCTTGTTTCACTGATTTAATCGATTAACAGTTCTTGTAATCATTTACACAAGGCTTTTTAGAAAAACATGGTTCACTGCTTTAATCAATTATCATGATTTGTAATCGATTACACAAGTTGTTTCTGTAACAATTCTTCACTGCTTTAATCGATTACAACTCGGTTTAATCGATTATTTTGATCGTTGTTCAAACCCAGAAATCAGCATGAACAATTTAATCGATTAAGTAGCAATTTAATCGATTACACAAGGCTTTTTAATCAATTATTTGGCATGTTTAATCAATTACAGTTAGTTACAAAAAGCTATTATAAATAGGAGTGAGGCTTGGCTTGAGATTTAACTTGAATACTTCAAATTTTCTGAATACACACAAGCGTTCACAAAGTTAGAAAGTGATTTTCTAGGTTAACTAACTTCTTGTCCCACTCTTTAATCTTCATGGGTATTGAATGATTTCTTGGGCAAGAGTTTTCAAAGAAGAATAGGAGAGCATGTTCTGAAATTCATTTTGTTCATTCAACTCTTATTAATAAACCACATGCATTCATATTCATTGGATCATCAGGTTGTTTCTCTTCATTCTCCTTGGTTGTAAATTTGTTTTTGCAATTTTTGTTAATTGGTGCTATTGTAAATTGTTCTTTGAAGCTTGTACTAGAGTAGTGTTCTCTAGGGAAGAACAAAGTAGTGTTCTCTGGTTCTTGTTCACTAGAAGTCTAATAGGGTTTTAGATTTCTTTTCTTTATCTAGAGTTGATAAAGAGTGTTTGTAATAAAGCTTGTAAGAACTGAAATTTATAATAGTGGAACTCTAATCTAGTGTTGATTAGAAGAAACTGGATGTAGCTTCTCTTGAGAAGTGAACCAGTATAAATTCTAGTGTTAATTCTCTCTTTCAATCTCTATTAATCATCTTGTTCATTTGTTCTTGGTATTTTTTATCATTACTCAACAAGTTCTTTTTTGAGCTATTGATCTCTTGAGTTGAGTGATTTGATTTATTAAAAGCATTCTTGGTTTAAAAGTGATTAAGATCCTTACTCTGATTTTATAAAGAAATTTTAAAAGACCAAGTTTTAACCAATTCACCCCCCTCTTGGTTATTGTGGGTATTCCTATTGTTTTCATATCCTACTCCAACCTCGAGAACACCATAGAGGTAATAAATTTGTTAAAAGATAAAGTAAAGGAATTAGCAATGCAAATAAAAGAAATCGCCAACAAGGTTGACTGCAATGTTGTAACAACAAGAAGCAGGTTAACAACTAAAGAGCCAGTAAGCATGGACATTGAGGTAGACAACGGAGCGAAGGAAGACATACAAGAGTTTGAAAGACTATGGCATAATGACTCTTGAAGAGGATTGCAGGGCCATTTTGGAGAATCCAAAGAAGCTAAGTGATCCTAGTAGTTTTACTATTCCTATATCAATTGGGAATCTATCAGTAGGAAGAGCACTCCTTGATCTTGGATCTAGCATCAACCTAATGCCGTTATCTCTACTAAACAAAATTGGAAAGGTAGCTATGAAACCAACACCTCATAGATGATTCCAAGAACTGACGTGCACTTTGGCGAGTTTCGTTGAAATCGACACTAAATCAGACACTTAATTGGGGTTATCCCTAGGGATAGAATAATCTTGGTTAAGCCTCGCTAATTCCCAAATTCTAATGTTGATTGCTTTTGTTGGTTTGCCAAGGGATAGGGAATCAAGGCAAGTGATTTAGGGTCTATCACCTAAGGGATTAGGGATAGAATACATTAGTGAATTAGGGATGAACGATATAACGACTTAGAAGTGTGAGGAATTGCATCAGATAGAGGGATTTTGAGTACTATCTTAGTATCTCAATGTTATTGTTTCCGTCTACAATTATTATCGCGTCAACAAGTAACTTCTTACATTTTCTTTTAATGTATGTTATTAAATTTTTAGCACATTAATCTCTCTAGAAAAATATATCTTTTATTTTCTATTTTGATTAGTTTTAGTTTTAGGTAGTTTAAAATATAAAAACACAAAAATATCTTTATCCAAAAGGTTTTACTTTGCATGACGACATAAGCTTTGGTTTAGTACTACAATTGGGATTTGGTTACACTTGGTTGATGTAAATCCTAACGTAATTACGATGTTAACAATGAATCAAAATAATAAAAAGTCAACAATAATTTTCTGTTATAAGAGTATAAAATATATTAAAACTAAGTAAAAGTAGTTATGAAATGAGAGGCAACTTACTTTAAAAATACCCTCATAATTTTCTGTCAACACCACCGTTGGGGAACAACTATTTGCACTGCCTAAATTGCTATTCACACTGTCAACCATAGCAATTTGACCATCTCTTTTTTATCCTACACCCCTGACCCTTATTCCTTCCTTGCTCATTTTCCCTTTCCCCTTTTACAACACTCACTTCTCCCTTCCTTTCTCATTTTTCCATCACTTCTCCACTTCTTCTCTTCTCTTTTATCTCCCTCAGACCACCCAACCTAGTAACTTTTTTTTTGCACAACAGAATCATGTTTCCGTATTGCTTTTTAATTTTCCAAAACACATGGAATCATGATTTTGTCATGTGTTGAATTTAATAAACAAGAAAATCATAATTTTGTTGTTGTCTAAATTCCATACACAATGAACTCATTGTTTTTTTTTGTTGAAATTCGATACACAATGAAATCATGATTCACTAAAACTATTTTTCCATCACTGGATGACACAGTTTGAATCTATGTTTTAAAAATTTGTTTGTGAAAAGTTTTGATCTTGCAAAAAAGTTAATAAATTTTTCTAACACACTATTCACCCCCATTTTCTAGTATGATCTTTGATATTTCAAGCAATACAAAAAAAACACATATCCAAGGGAAAAGAAAAATGAAAATTAAAAAATACTAATAAAGAAAAATAGATATTTTAGTTGATATATGCTTAATTTTCTTCTAGTAGTATATCATATATATAGTTTTACACATAAAATTAATAATAATTTTTTTTGTTAAACTTATTATTTATTAAAAGCTAGATATTTAAATATTTGTGTAAAAAAATTTTGCCCCCCCTTTAATACACTTTTGGATTCGTCCCTGACTATGATTAAAGAAAACATAGGGAAGTCATAACATTAGCTATGGTTAATTTTTTTAATCTTTGTGCAGCTATTTCTGTTATTCCCACATTCACTAATTTATGAATTTTTAGAATTACCTTTATTTTCCTTCACCCCTTTAGCTTTCACTTTTTTCCTGTTTCCCTTTCTGTAGTAAGAGAATTGGTTCCAAACAAACTAATTTCAATATAATTGATCACTTTGATATGTAATTGTTTAAGCATATCTTCATAAAAAAGAAGAACCCTAAAAACCTTATTTGGTTCACCCACACGCACTCTAAGGTTCTTCCTTTTCGAACTCTATTAGCTTGACGCTCTCAGTCCATACTCAGCGTTCTTCAAAACCACCAAAAGAGTGGCATAAATTACAACACGCATGGAAAATGGCCATCATTGTCCTTGAGCTTATTCTCCTTCTGCAAGTCCCTGCAAGGGTTGATGGCAGGAGAAATATCCTTGGTTTATGTCCTTCATGTGTGGAATCACAGTGCATTGGGGGTGATTAGTTGAGCTGTGAAAGGGGGTGGAAATGGGTAGATGGGTCGTGGGCTATGAGTGGATTGGTCATAGGGCTTAGGCTTTGGTGGATGGAAGGGAGAAGGCCATTGCAAAGGCTAAGGCTTCCACGGCTCTTCGTCAATAACAATTCGACACCTTGTTTGCTTACCTTTGCTCCTTGTTACCTCAATTACCTCTTACCATGGCTCTAACCCCATGTTTTTCATTTTTGTTTTGTTTTGTAAGCCTAGGCTTGATATAAGATTTGTGGATAGATTTTCTTTTATTTCTTTTAGCGGAAGGATTTGTGCATGAGTTTAAAGTTCATTCATCTTAAATAATTTTTTAAATATTATCAAAAATGCTTAATAGAGTTTGTTTTAAAATATTTTTGTATTCTTTCTTGGCAACCCTTTATTTGATTTTTTGTGTAGGGAAGGTTTTCTAGTGAAGTGTTTAGGGTTGTAGCTTATTAAGGATTATGTGTTCTAACTAGTTTGTTAATGTTTTCTTTTGTATCATTATTTTCCATCATCAAGTGATAATGGGAGAATAAATATACTTGATTATGTTGCTAGATTTAGTGAACCTAATGGTCCTCTAACTCATCCTACTAGGTAAGAATTGAAGATTACTATGTTGCTTGCTTTCACTAATTTTACAAGTTTTATGCATTTGTCAATTGTGTCTCTATTAATCTTCTAATTTCTAAGAATGGTGTATTACTTATTTATTACCTTGTAAGACTAAACTAACTAGTTGCAACTACATTAACACACCATTCTAGAACAAGTCACCATTTTGCCTTAGTCTTTGCACATTGTGATGGCACTTCATCCTTTGGTGAGTTCCATTATCCTTTTCCCTGCTCTGTCTAAAAGCTTCTTGTTCTAATATTCTCTCTTAATAAATGATGTTTTATCTTCTTTATCTGTGCTATTCTATTGTGTTACTTTACTTTTGGCCTAAAAACAGAATCAATTTGTTATGTTTTTGTAAAAGGGTGATTTTGGATCTGTTATTATGGTGGCTTGTTTATTGTCCTCAATATGAATGTTGAGAAGAATATATCTCGTGTCAAAGTACACGATTAAGGATCTACTTATACTTTAATGATTGTTTATTTCTTTCCTTTAGATAAGAAATGACTCAACTAGATCCTAATTAGATGATTTGAAGTTTTTAGCTATGGGTCCAATTAATTGTGCAAAGCATTATACTGCGTACAATATTAATGGACTCAATTTTCGTATGTCAGAGCAAGACCAAGGGCTTAACACACAAAATAGTGGAATATTTGGTACATTTGGGACAAAGAGTTAAGCAAGTAGTAGTGACAATCATATGTGGTTTAGAGGTGTGCCTTATTATGGGAAATTGGTAGACATAATGTTAGAACCTAAGACATTGGACGATGTTAGGTTCCTCAATTCCCATGATTTTTTTTTATAACATAAGTATTAAACTTTGAATGGATTAATGGATTTACTTAAGTCTTACATGAATGTTGGGCTTAGCTTAGTATTTTTCTATTCATCTTAGCTTATTTGACTTATCTTGGATTCTTATTTTCTCACTTTAACTCAGTTTTGGTCTTAGGAAAATAATTGGGCTTAATTGATAATTGTTGCTTATTTCTAGATTTTGTGCTTACTTGACCTATCTTCCTTATGTAGAACCTAGAGGATTCTACAAAAATCAAAATGGACAATATGAGTAGTCCTTGGAAAGCTAAGGAAAAGAGATACAATTTTATTAGAGATAAGCGTGGGCCAATTCTTCCGGTTTAAGGGTCAAATTATGCTTGGAAGTCAGAACCCCTGCACTTGAGTTTTGGGCTGCGAGTTTGGGTTTTGATTGGTGTAATTAGCATAGTTAGTTAGTTTAGATGGGCCTAATCAGAGCTCATCCCTTCATTCTCTTCAGTCACTATATACTAGTGTAGATAGGAGTTACTTCAAGAGGAACAAACAAAATTTCTAGCTTCTTTTACAAGTTTTCAGAATTAAAATCTTTTCTCTCTTTTTCTCTCAACTATTCTTCATTTTCTTCTTCCTTTCATCTCTTTTCTTCTATTTTCTTACACAAAATTTGTGGTTCTTCCACTGATGATGATCATGGAAGGCTAAACAATCAATCAATCTAAGGATCCAGTCCAAGCAAGTAGAATTTGAGTTCTTGTTTGATATTTTAATTTATGTGTGAATATTCATCTTCTTCTTCAATCTTCTTTTTGATTTTCATAATTATGAATATGCTTAGGATTGAAAACAGATTAGGTTATGGATTTATTTCCTAGTTTTGAGTTTTAATCATAGATTGTTTGGATGATATTTCAATATGATTTGTGATTTCAATTTAGTAGTTAATTTGATTGAATTGCTTCTAATGATATTGAATGAACCTTCATAATATGATCATTATTTGAGAACTATGATAATTCACATTGCTTAGTTTGGTGAATTGGATTGATATTCTTGATTCTGTTTTACAACATCTTTTATCAAATCTGTTAGTTTCTGCATTTTTCTTCAATTCTTGTTTGTGTTTCTGCAATTTGTGTTCACTATTTGCAAACTGTTCGATAAAATCTCCCTACTATTTATAAGTGGATTAAGTCAAGAACCAAACTGGACTGTATCTCTGAGTCAACTTAGGTTAATCTTGTGCTACATAATTATCTTTGTTTTATTTATGTGTCAACTTTAATCCACTTATAATTAGATAATAGTATAGGTACAATTGATATTAGTATAGTATAATAGCATCTGTCCATTGAAAAAAACAAAATCGTTTGTAGAAAAATGGATTGATGGATAGATAGATTCATAGTTGGATAATACATCATGGTGACCATGTGAAGGACGAACACGATCATTGGGGGTCCTTTTTGCCAAATTCGATGATCTAGGCCACTTTTGAATTATTTTCTATTTTCATTTTTTTAAAATTACAAAAATCAAAAATGATTTTTAGACATTTACTGTGGTGTTTTTGAATATTTTTTAAAAGTTATTTGATGCAGTTTTTCATTTTCTATATCATTTCAGCAAATATTATGAATATGCTCTGGTAAAGTAGTTGTTTGTTATTTTTGTATTTTTGTCACTAATGAGTTGAACTGTGCATGACTAGGTCCAAACCAGGTGACTTGCATTCATGTGATCTTTAGATAGATAAGGAATTTCATAGGTTAAGCAGAGATAATAGAAGTGTAGTGTAGTTCTGGATAGTAGTGTAGTGTATTCTGAGCATTTTGTTTGAGTTTTCTATTTCTGAACTTGTTTCTATTTCTGAACATTCTAATTCTGAAATTGTTCTTGATACAATGGTTGATAACTGATAAGTACCCTATTTTAGTAAAATTAGGGTTACAATGCCGACACTTATCTTTTTTACTTCAGTAAATTTGTTTGTAAACTTGCCCTAAAACCTAGTTGATTTGTATTTAGTACTTGTATGAATGTTGTTTTTCACATTTAGGATGATTAGTCCAATCATAGTATTTTGATAGGTTCTGATGGTATCCGAAGCATCCAAGCAAGCAAAGCAAGCGAAAGGGGTATAAAAATCAATTTTGGGAGGTGTCAGAAGCAAAATGGCCCAAAACTCGCCTGGGCCCATGACTTTTCTTCTCCATTAAGTCTTTAACTCGCCCAGGCAAGTGGAACTAGTGTATTTTGCTCGCCCAGGCAAGTGGAGGCTGTAAAATATGGGAACACTTCACACTTAACCAAGATGGGGGGTGAATTGGTTAGGCTTGATAAATTAAAATTTCCTTTAACAAAATCAGAGTTTCCCTTAGGATCTTTATAACTTTTGAAACCAAGAATCCTTATTCAATCAAATGCACAGCCCAAGGTATTCACTAGTTCAAGATTGAATTGACAAGCAAAGCAAGATTATCAAGATGGACAGAATATAATCAAAAACGAAATTAAAAACAAAGCACAAGAGATTTATACTGGTTCACTTCAAACACTATGAAGATACATCCAGTTTTCTTCCACTCAACACTAGAATGGAGTTCCACTATTGCAATTTTCTTTTCTTACAAGCAATTACAAAGTCTCCCTTTATCAACCCTAGATAAAGTTCAGAAATCTAAAACACTATTAGATTCTTAGAGACCAACCCACTGAAAACACTACTCAGCACACCCCTAGAGAAACCCTATCTCTAGATTACATGCAAGAAACCCATTTACAATAGAAAGTCAAGTACAAATTCAAAACAGAACTACAACCACAAAGCTAAGGAATGAAATCACCTGATGATCCAGTAAATGATGATGCATATGAATGAATGAATTAGGTTGAAAGATGAAAATAAAACTCAGAACATCTCCTTCCTTAAACTTTGAAAAGAATCTTCTTGCTTCAAGAATCACTCAATAACCCATAAGTGTATTAGTGAAAGCAAGAACTCATAGAACCCAGAAATCACCAAGAAAGTATTTAGAAAGCTTTGTGTAGGATCAGAATTTGAAATTATCAAGTTACAAATCAAGCTGAGCAAGGGTTCTATTTATAACAAACTTTTGCAACTGTCAGTAATCGATTAAATGCGCCCAATAATCGATTATTTCACTTATGTAATCGATTAAAGTGTTCTACAAAAATCTGGGTATGGGTAACGAACCAAATAATCGATTATTCCGTCTTATAATTGATTAACACAGGAAGCTTCACAAACTTGGGATACACTGTGTAATCGATTACGGTTTTTGGGAATCGATTAAGACAGAGAGTTTCACAAACTTGAAATTAGGCATATGAACTATGTAATCAATTACTACATTTGGTAATCGATTAATGTATCAAAACAAGTTAAGCAGAGGCATATGATGTAATCGATTACTAGCATTGGTAATTGATTAAGGAAGAAGGTTGGTGTTTTCTATTTGGCCTCTGTAATCGATTACAATCTATTGGTAATCGATTAAAATGTTTATCAAGACAGTTTATATGTAAAAGTAGGTAAAATAATCGATTAATCTGATATGTAATTGATTACTTTGTTCTTGAAAGTTTTCCAGAATGAACGAAGAACAAAATAATCGATTATTCCTTTTAAGTAATCGATTAAACTAGCAGAAACTGTATTTTTCCAAAAACCTTTGTTTCAATTCAAGAACTTAATCAATTTATCAAAGCCTTGTAAATTCTATAACTCTAATTAAAGACTTAAATGAATGATATGAATGCAATGCACTTGGATCACCAGAAATGCTTCTTCCTTTTACATTTAATCACAAATTAATCTTCAAGGCTTCAAGGCATGTTGAAAGTTCAAAACAAAGCTTGATCTTTTGTCCATTCTTCAAGTGACTCCTTTGAAATCAACAATCTCCCCCTTTTTGGCTTTAAACATGCCAAATCTTCAGTTGATTAACAGTAAGGCTTGGAGTTAATTGTTGAATTAATTTGAAGAACTTTGAGCTTTACAAACCTGAAAATTTTCAATCCATTTGCTAAGACAAGTGTTAAAAGCATTTGTGATTCAAGTAGCATTCAATTATAAGTCATATACATTGATTAAATTCCTTTTAACATCACAGCTCCCCCTAAATTACAGCATCCATTCAGTTCAAAAGTTTGGGCAAGAATGAAACAAAAAATAGGGGCAAACAGAGTGTTATGCAGAGCATGTGATTCCCCCCTTAATCAAACATTTCTCCCCCTATTTGGCTTGTTAAAAGTCAAAAACAATTAAGGCACAACGGAAAATGAACTGAAAATATTATATTGATGCAGAAGGAAGACATTACATAGTGAGATTTGAAAATAAACATAATTCAAAGTACATAAAAAGATAAAAACGAAAATCCTGAAAGCAAATTACATAGTCCTAGAATTTTGCAGAAGCAGTATCATTCATGTTTGTTTCTATGGAATCTAGCCTATCCCTAATTTCTTCTAAAGCCTCATGAGTTTTAGCTTTGAAGTCCTCTTGCATCTTGAGCATAGAGTCCATTTTCTCTAGCATCAAGGACTCAAATTTGGGAATGGAGAGGTTGTTGAGGATTCCCTTCTTCTTCATCTCCAAAATCAGCCACTTGTTGTTCTTCAACATCATCAGCAGCAGTAGGAGGAGGGGCTTGACCAGCCATTATCCAACCTTCAGGAGTCTTCCTCATTGCCATCTTGGTGAGATGCTTCTCCTTTATCAAACTGCTGGAGGAGTTGGTGTTGTCAACCACTTCATTTTCAACATTAATGTTGAAGTGGTCAATGAGCCTAGATACCAGCACTGGGTAGGGAAAAGGATAGTAAAATAACCTTTTTGACTTAAGCATGATTTCTTGAAAAATAAGTACCCAATTCATGGGTATGTGGTTCTTCAAACCATAGACCAATTGAAGGTCTTCATCTATTGCTTGGGCATGGTTGGTAGCCCTTAGAGTGATTACATATGTAATAATGTAATGGAGAAGTCTATTTTCAGCAGTCATGGTCCAGTGCTTAATCTATTCCTAATGTGCATGTGTGGGTCATGCAACATCTCCCTATATGTGTCCATTTTATTGTACCCATTTGGTTCTTCATCAAATCTCTTAGCACCCTTACAGATTACACCAGCCACAGTCTCCCAAATTTCAGGAGTAATATCCATTGTCACACCCTTAACTTTGGAGACCAAACTCCCATCCATGGACCCTCTAGCACAGGTGTAGAACATCTTCACTAATTCAGGGTAGAAAGTACCCTTCATTTCTAAGAATCTTCTAAGCCCTTGGGCTTCAAGGAAGGCTGGGAATTGGAATCCCTCCCTAATAAACCAATCTAACTCTAGGTATTTAGGGGAGGCTACTGGTTTGGTGGCATTGAACTATAAATAGTTCATTTTATCAGACTCTGTGGAAAACCACAAATCAAGTCTGTTTGGGGGTTGAGGTGGAGGTAGGTTGGATGAAGATTCACCCACTTTTCTCTTGGAGGATCTGGCACGCTTTGGTGTATGACATGGTTTCAGAAGAGAGGTTTGGACACAAGAAGGCTTAGAAAATCAGAAAGTTCAGAGGAAGAAGATAGACAATGGTGCAGATTTTCCATTGATGCAATGCACTATTTATAGGCAGAAATTAGGCTCCTAACGTCCATATTTTTGAAAAACTAGCTGTTGGTGGCAGTTAAGACACTTCATTAGCCTTGGATTTCCTTTAGATTTGATAGGGCAGTTACATTTCCAGAAAAAAAACTGTCAGAACACGCACAACCGCATAAATAATCGATTATTTCCTTAAGTAATCGATTATTTTGGCACATTTAGGACACAAAATTTGCACATGGTAATCGATTATCCCGTGGTGTAATTGATTATTTCCCTACCAGTCAGAGGTAGAAGATGACCTATAATTGATTATATGATTATGTAATCGATTATTATTACTAATTTGGGATTTTTCTCAAGTACCAGAGCTTGAGTAATCGATTATCCCGAGTGGTAATCGATTATTTTAGTAAGGTCAGAAATTCTAAGCACATGTGTAATTGATTACCTTATAGTTGTAATCGATTCTTACAGTGGAACGCCTAAACTGAGGCATGGATTTTATGTATAGTAATCGATTATCCTGATGTGTAATCGATTCTTCCAGTGAGTTGCTTAAACTGAGAAATGGATTGTAATGTAATCGATTACTGGCGTACAACTTGCACACAAGATGTGATTTTTGATGAATTTAATCGATTAACCCGTGGTGTAATCGATTAATACCGTAAATACATCAGAAATAGAGCATTTTGCAGATCATTTCGTATTTCAATTATTCAAGAGCAAATGCAGCAGTGAGGCTTCAAACATTTGTGGAAAAGCATACATTTAAATAAACTAGCATAGATTATGTTCATCAAGAATGCCTAGCATGTTTCTAAGTGCATAAAATCTATCCTTTGGCAATGGTTTAGTAAATATGTCAACAAGTTGGTTATGGGTATCAATGAATTCAACCTTGATGTTACCTTTCTGCACATGATCTCTTAAGAAATGATGTTTAATTTCAATGTGCTTGGTCCTTGAGTGCATGACAGGATTCTTTGAAATATTTATTGCACTTGTGTTGTCACAATGTAGTGGTATCTCCTTAAGATTAACTCCATAATCTTGCATTTGTTGTTTAAGCCATAGGCTTTGTGCACAGCAACTCCCAGCTGAGATATATTCAGCTTCAGCAGTTGACAAAGCCACACAAGCTTGTTTCTTGCAATGCCATGATATGAGTGAGCTTCCAAGAAGATGACAAGTTCCACTTGTGCTTTTCCTATCAAGTTTACATCTTGCAAAATTAGAATCAGAATATCTAATAATGTTTATTTATTCACCTTTAGGATACCATAGCCCAACTTTGGGTGTTGCCTTGAGGTATTTGATGATCCT
>QARZ01040815.1:97641-124294 GCA_013407115.1 Glycine latifolia | reverse complement strand
GAGTTAAATGAGCTGCTCTGGACTTCTGGCGCTGATAGCGTGGATGTCCACGCTAATCGCGTGGGTCATTCGAATTGAATGCTTGACTTTTGATAGCATGGCGCGATTCGCGTGGATGGTCACGCTACCAGTGTGACTTGTTCGAGCTGAGAGTCTGTGTTTCAGCATCTGACGCTGATCACGTGGTGGTTGGCGCTACTCGCGTGGGCTCTTCGAACTGAATTTGTTGATCTTGACACTTCCATGCTGATCGCGTGAGATCCCACGCTAATCACGTGAATTGTTCGAGAGCACTAGCTTGCTCTTTTTGCCTCTTTTCCTCTCTTGTTGGTTCCTAAATGATAAAATAACTAAGAAATTAAATTAATATGCAATTAAATGATAATTCATCAATTCCTAATCTAATTTACTAAATCTTAAATAATTTATTAATTAATTAAACCTAAAAACTACTATATGCTGCAAGCATATCATTTATGTCTTAATCATTAGGAATCTAATAGAGTTTTAGATTTCTGTTCTTTATCTAGGATTGATAAAGAGTGGTTGTTGTAAAGCTTGTAAGAGCTGAAATTTTATAATAGTGGAACTCTAATCTAGTGTTGATTAGAAGAACTAGATGTAGCTTCTCTTGAGAAGTGAACCAGTATAAATTCTTGTGTTGGTTTTCTATTCCTTAAACTCTTGTTATCTTGATCATTAGTTCTTGGTGTTATTTTCATTACTCAACAAGTTCTATTTTGAAGCAATTGTTTTCTTGAGCTAAGTGGTTTGATTGATTTGAAGCATTCTTGGTTTAATTGTGATATCCTATAACTCTGATTTTCTAAATAATTTTAAAAGACCAAGTTTAAACCAGTTCACCCCCCCTCGTTATTGTGGGTATTCCTATTATTTTCAATTGGTATCATGACCAGGTTCTTGAGTGTTATTCAAGATCACTATCTTTCTTTAAGAAGAAAATGAATACCACACAAATTACCTTCAAGGAAGGTACCTCCCTCAATCGTCCTCCAATGTTTGAAGGAGAGCACTTCAGTTTTTGGAAAAATAGAATGCAAATCTTCATTCAATCAAATGACCCAGGTGCTTGGAATGCAATAGAAAAAGGTTCTTTGATTCCTATTAAAACTGTTGGTAATGATATGATTTCCAAAGAATGGGATGAAATGACAGATGTTGAAAAGAGAGTTATCCAATATGATTTCAAAGCTAAGAACATGATTACTTTTGCACTTTCTTATGATGAATTCTTTAGAACTGTTAGGTGCAAAAGTGCAAAGGAGATGTGGGAGATGTTGGAGATAACTCATGAAGGTACAGATGAAGTAAGTAGATCAAGGAAGCATGCCTTGATCCATGAGTATGAAATGTTCAAGACGAACTCCATAGAAAACATATCTTAGCTTCAAACAAGATTCACTCACATCATAAATCATCTTCTTGGTCTTGGAAAGATTTTTGATGCTGAAGAGTTGAACATCAAAATCTTGAAGTGTCTCACAACACCATGACAACCAAAGGTGACAACAATCAAAGAATCAAAAGATCTATCCAAACTGTCTATGGCTGCACTTTTTGGTAAGCTTCTTGAGTATGAACTTGAAATGTCACAACTAACCAATGCAAAAGATGCAGATAAGAAATATAAAAGCATAGCCTTGAAAGATGCATCCTCTAAGGTGGAAAAGGAAAAAGACTCAAGTGAAGAAGATGAAGATGACAACATGAATCTAATTGTCAAAAAGTTCAGCAAGTTCATGAGAATAAACAAGAACAAAAAGTTCACAAAGTTTAAGAACAACAACACAAACTTCACTTGCTTTGAATGTGGTAAGCCTGGCCACATTAAATCTAAATGTTCTATCTTTTTGAAAAAGCAACAAGGTGAAAAGAAGACAAAGAAAAAAGGAAAGCCTAAGAGAGCCTATATATCTTGGGAAGACAATGAGTCAATAACTTCTGAATCATCAAGTGAGAATGAAGAAGCAAATGTATGTTTTCACTTCCACAATAAATGAAGATGATGAATTCTCAAGTGCTGAAACAAAGGTAAATTCTGAATTTGATCAAGTTGTTGATGTTTTCCATGAAATGCATGAAGAGGCTCAAAAGCTTGCAAAATCCAATAATAGGCTAAAAGGAAATCTTAGATAGCATGTCATAAAACTTGTAGAAATGCAAACTGAAATTTGTAACTTGAAAGAAGAAAATGAAAAACTTGTTTCAAGCTACAAAATGAATGGATGTGTATGTGCTTCTTGTTCATCAAATGTTGACAAATACAATGCTTTGCAGGAAGAGTTTGATGAGTTCAAAAAGAGTCAAGGTGTAAAACATATGGTAGTACTTTTAGAAAAAAAATTACTTGGTTGATCTTTTGAAAAGGCTTTATAAAGAAAAATGCAATTTAGCTAAAATGATAAGTGTGCAAAAATATGTTGGAGATACTTCTGGATTGGGTTACAAACATGGATCAAAATATTTTGGAAAAACCAAGTTTGTGCCTCAAAAATAGAAAAATAAAAAGTTGTTTCAAAAACAAAGTTTAATCATATGACTCATTTTGAAAAAGCATCGGGCTGTAACTTGTAACTATTGCATGAAGAAAGGTCATATATCTAATAGGTGCTATGGTAGGAGATTCTATGTGCCAAATGGAGAATGCATTTGGGTGCCAAAGAAAAAGAAAATAGCTAACCCCTATGGACCCAACCTTAATTGGGTACCTTCCTTTGTAAACTGATTTGAATTTTGCAGGTGTGTCTAAGAGCAAGATCATCATTATGGTATCTTGACAGTGGCTGCTCTAGACATATGACTGGTGACATATCAATTCTCACAAATTTGACTCTTAAAGATGGTGGATTTGTCACTTATGGAGACAACAACAAAGGAAAGATAATTGGTGAAGGTAATATATGAGATAGCTTTAAAACCAAGATAAAAAATGTTTTCTATGTGGAAGGTTTAAAGCACAATCTTCTAAGTATAAGCCAACTTTGTGATAAAGGATTCAAAGTGTCATTTAATAACAATTGTTGTATGATATGTGATGGTCAAACCGGAGAGGCGATTCATATAGGTAAAAGAAAAGGTAATATCTATTTACTCTCCATAGATCATGCATTCATTCACAACACTACTTGCCTAATAAGTAAAATTGATGAATCTTGGCTATGGCATAGAAGAGCAAGTCACATTAACATGCATCATATGAAAAAACTTATTAGAAAATACTTAGTCATTGGCTTACCCAAACTCAAGTTTGAAAAGGACAAACTATGTGATGCTTGTCAAAATGGGAAACAAACAAAGAATTTTTTTCAAAGTAAAAATGTTGTTTCTACTTCAAGACCCCTTGAATTACTTCACATGGATTTATTTGGCCCTTCTAGAACTATGAGTTTCGGAGGTAATTACTATGGGCTTGTAATTGTTGATGATTACTCTAGATTCACATGGACTTTCTTTTTAAGATCCAAGAGTGATGCTTTCAATGCTTTTAGAAAATTGGTCAAACTTGCTCAAAATGAAAATGGAAGCAAAATTATCTCAATAAGAAGTGATCATGGTGGGGAATTACAAAATGAACATTTTGAAAAATTCTGTGAAGAAAATGGAATTAACCACACTTTTTTGGCTCCAAGAACAACCCGACAAAATGGTGTTGTGGAGAGGAAAAATAGATCCCTTGAAGAATGTGCAATAACTCTTCTTAATGAGACAAATTTGCTTAAACATTTTTGGGCTGATGCTGTAAGTACAGTTTGCTACACTTTGAATAGATTACTAATAAGGCCTATTTTGAAGAAAACTCCTTATGAACTATACAAAGGTTGAAAACCAAACATTTCTCACTTAAGAGCATTTGGCTGTAAGTGTTTTGTATTGAACAATGGTAAATAATCACTTGGAAAATTTGATGCTAAAGTTGATGAAGCCATCTTCCTTGGATATTCATTACAAAGTAAAGCATATAAAGTTTTCAATAAAATAACTTTATGCATGGAAGAATCAGTTCATGTTATTTGTGATGAATCTAATCCCTCTAAAGAGGAAAAGAAGTGTGAAAATGATGCAGGTCCTTTAGAAGAGTTCATACAACTTAATGGATCAATGGATAAAGGAAAGGAAGAACCAATTACTGAAATGAAACAATTATCACCAGTCTAAGAGCCAAAAGATTGGAGAACTACAAGAGATCTCTTTCTAGACAATATAATTGGTGAAGTTACAAAGGGAGTATCTACTAGATCTTCATTGAGAAATATCTGTTGTAATATGGCTTTTGTTTCACAAATAGAACCTAAGAACATTGAACAAGCCTTGCTTGATGAACATTGGATGCATGCCATGCACGATGAACTAAATCAATTTAAGAGAAATGAAGTTTAGGAACTTGTTCGTAGATCCTCTTCTCTCAAACCTATTAGCACCAAATGGGTGTTTAGAAACAAGCTCGATGAAAATGGTATCATAGTCAGAAACAAAGCTAGATTGGTTGCAAAAGGTTACAATCAATAGGAAGGCATAGACTATGAGGAAACCTATGCTCTAGTAGCAAGGTTAAAAGCCATTAGATTGCTGCTTGCATATGCATGTTTAATGGAGTTTAAACTGTTTCAAATGGATGTTAAAAGTGCTTTCTTAAATGGATATATTGAGGAGGAAATCTATGTGGAGTAACATCCTGGTTTTGCAGATTTCAAATATCCAAACCATGTTTTCAAACTTAAGAAAGCTCTTTATGGTTTAAAACAAGCTCCAAGGTCTTGGTATGAGAGATTGAGCAAATTTCTGCTTGATCAATCTCTCATAAGATGACATGTTGATAAAACCTTGTTCATCAAAAGGCAAAGCAATGATATCTTATTGGTTCAAGTATATGTTGATGATATAATTTTTGGTTCAACTAATCAATCCTTATGCAAAGAATTTTCTATCTCTATGCAGAATGAGTTTGAAATGTCTATGATGGGAGAATTAACATTCTTTCTTGGACTTCAAGTAAAGCAAATGAAGAATGGGACATTTCTAACTCAAAACAAATACTGCCTTGAAGTGATCAAGAAGTTTGAAATGGAGAAAAGTAAGGATGCTGCAACTACAATGGCAACATCAACCTATCTTGATTCAGATGAAAAAGGGAAGAAGGTTGATGAGTCAAAATACAGAGGAATGATTGGATCCTTACTATATTTGACAGCAAGTAGACCTGATATCATGTTGACTATGTGTTTGTGTGCAAGATATCAAGCAAATCCCAAAGAATCACACCTCACAACAGTCAAAAGAATAATCAAATATCTCAAATCAACACCAAAAGTTGGTCTTTGGTATCCCAAAGGTGCATTACTCAACTTAATTGGAGATTCTGACTTTGCAGGATGAAAATTGGATAGAAAAAGTACTAGTGGGACTTGCCACCTACTTGGTAGCTCACTGATCTCATGGCAATGCAAAAAGCAATCTTGTGTTGCTCTATCAACTGCTGAAGCTGAGTATATCTCTGCTGGAAGCTGCTGTGCTCAAACTCTTTGGTTAAAGCAACAACTACAAGATTTTGGTGAAGAATTAAAAGAAATTCCCTTGATGTGTGATAACACAAGTGCCATCAATATATCCAAGAATCCAATAATGCACTCAAGGACCAAACACATTGAGATAAGACATCATTTCCTTAGAGATCACATCCAAAAAGGTAACATCAAAATTGATTTCATTGATACACATAATCAATTGGCTGATATATTCACTAAACCTTTGGCTAGAGATAGATTATATACTCTTAGGAACATGCTGGGTATTCTTGATGAGTCCAACATATGCTAGCATGATTATTATGTGTTTGTCTATATGTTATTGCATCTTATTTAGACAATCATCACATGTGCTTCAAAACTCAAAATGTGCTGCATAATCACTGTTCATTCTGCAAAATGTTCTGTAATAATCGATTACAACACAGGATAATCGATTATTTGAAGCTTATACTATGTTTTAGAGCCATTTTATGTCTCAGGTAATCGATTACAACCACGGTTTTAATCGATTACGATCCATATAAAATGAATCCTCAGCCTTAAAACTCTCTGGAATAATTGATTACTCAGTAGAATAATCAATTACTATTCAATCAAATTTTCACTGGACCAAAAATCATCTCTGAAATAATCGATTACACAACGGAATAATCGATTACATGTCTCTCATATCCTATTCTGCTGTTAGTTTTCTCAGGAATAATTGATTACAATATATGATAATCGATTACACGATGTAATTCTGGGCTAAATGTTTCCTGGAATAATCAATTGCAGGTCAAATTAATCGATTACACCATAATGAACAACCATTATTAAGAACTAATTAATTGATTACAATGCGTTTGTAATCGATTACTTATGGCGTTTCTGAAATCTCTGCAGGTTTCTTGGAAATCTAAACTGTCAAATCTTAATTTAAATTCAAAATTTAAACCTGTCACTGAGCAGTTAAGGCTTTAGGAACATGAGATAACTGTTACAACATTCAAAATTCAAATTTAAACTCAGAATCTCTCTATAAATACAGCTTTCTTAAGAGAGAAAAACTCACACTCATCCAACTTTTCTACTTTGTGCTTTCTGAGTTTTCTTTTCTATTTTCTCCATCCCAGAAACTACCCATTAAATACTATCATCTAAAGCCACCATGTCTACATCCAAGAGAGTAAAAACAAGCAAAAGAAAGGCTAGAGAATCATCTAGTTCTGCTGGAAATAGATTGAATCTCTGGTTTGTTGGATATAGGGGTAGTTGCAAGAAGATTAAAGCAAGGATGAAGTAATGGCTTGATGTTTTAGCTTTTTACATGCCTAATCAATTTGAAGGCATTTGTAATTGGTCTATGTGGTTCAAGTATATTGCCTTGTGATCCTTGCATTGCATATGCATTCTCATTCTCATGCATACATGTTTTTTTTATTAAAGTACTAAAGTTGCTCAAATGATTTTAAAAGAATCTAAGTTCTCATAGTTATGTTTTTGGAAATGAAACCTTACTGCTTTAATCGATTACACAATGTTTTTAATTGATTAAAAGCTTTGATCTAAATTTGGAAAAGTCATGAAGAACATATTAATCGATTACAGACTTATTATAATCAATTACATAGTGCAATATGAAAATCATGCATCACTGTTTTAATCGATTACCATGTTATGTAATTGATTATCTTAGCTCTTTAGTCTAGATGCATTACTGGTTTAATCAATTACCATAATCAGTAATCGATTACACGGGCTTATTTCATATTTTGAGCTTTACTGGTTTAATCGATTACCAGTCTTATGTAATCGATTATCACACCTTATTTCACATACATGAAGACTGCTTTAATCGATTACATTGTGTAATAATCGATTATTTTGTTCATGAAAGTTTTTCCAAAAAACTCAAGAACATATTAATTGATTATCTAGTACTTTAATTGATTACATATGGTAAAATAATCAATTACACTATCGTTTTAATTGATTACTTTCAGTTAAATCAGTTTTTATCTAAAGCTTTATGGGTCTACTCTTTATAAATGGACATTGAACTAATTACTCTAAGTAATATGTGACTTACTCAAAAGATTTCAACGCTTTCTAAGAGTCCAAGATACTGATTTTTACTGAGTGAGAAACACATCTTGTGACATCAAGATTTCTGATTTTTTTGAAATGATGTGTTGAAGATAAAAAGATGATTTCAAGAGTTTTGATTTTGAGCATTGAATTTCATACAACCTGGATTGATTGGTAAATTCATTCATTCATTCATACATTGAAGGATCACAGGTTGTGTCTCTTTAATCTTTCTTTAGAATTTTTCTGAGTATTAAAATTCTGTTGTGATATATCAAAGTGATTCTTTCAAGCTTTCTAGAGTAGGGTTCTCTAGGGATAAAGATCAGAGTAGGGTTCTTAAGATCTTTGTGATTTGTTTTCTAATAGGGTTTTAGAATTCAGATTCTTTATCTAGGGCTGATAAAGATAATCACTTGTAAATTTCTTGTAAAAAATATTTTGATTTAGTGAAAACTCTAACCTAGTGTTGGTTGGAAGACACTGGATGTAGCCTTCATGTTAGTGAGGTGAACCAGTATAAATTGCTGAGTCTTTTATTCTAATTTTGTGTATATTTCATTGCTTGTATTTGGGTAATCAAAATATAATCAACAAAGAAAGTATTTATGTCATTGCATGCATAACAAGGTGGATCTTGATTGAAAGAAAAGTTCTGGTTTTACAAAAGGTGATTGAGTGATACGATCCAAGTTTTAATTTCGCAAATTGTTTAGAGAAAAATTATAAATTACTATTTTAAACCAATTCACCCCCCTCTTGGTTTATTTGAAGTGTGTTCATTGTGTTTTCATGGTTCACTGATGAAAAGCATAAAATGACTTATATACAATTCAATGCCACAAAACTAGTGATGCCACCCAAATATCTAGACCTTAATTGGTTCATCCAGGAGGAATTTCAGTTCCCTGCTCTACTAGAGGTTCAAGGGTTGAAAAAGTTCCTTGAACTCAAGGGTACTTTTTACCCTGAGTTGGTAAAGGTGTTTTACACCTATGCAAAGGCTAGCATGGATGGGGTAATTCATTCCAAAGTAAAAGGAGTACCCATGGTCATAGATAAAGAAGTGTGGGAAGCAGTTGCAGGAATCTCCTCTACTGGTGTGAGGAGGTTTGATGAAGAAATAGGAGGTTACAATAAGATTTAAACTTATAGAGGGATGCTTCAAGACCCCCAAGCAAGGCTGAAGACAAGACTTGGTGTGGGATATCTGATAGGGGAAGATAGGTTACTTCATTACATCGTAACCTACATCCTTACCCTAAGGTCTACCAACCATGCTCAAATCACAAATGATGATTTGCAGCTTGTTCATGGCATGAAGACCTCCACTCAGATCAATTGGATTATGGTCTTTATGGAAACTATGGTGAAATCCAATAGGCGGATTAGTTATCATTTTCCTTATGTTGTTCTTGTATCTAGGTTTATAGATTACTTCCAAATTGATGTGACAGATGAGGTGGTTGATAACACAACTGATTCCACCAACCTCATCAAGGAGAAGCATCTGAATAAGCTTGGATTGATAAATACAGCCAATGGATGGCAAATGGCTGGACAGCAACCTTAAGCTATAGGTGCAAGAGGTGCTAATGAAGGGGGTGAAGAAGCTGAAGGTGATCCTGAACCTTAACAATATTCTCCATTCAAATCTCTCATGATTCAAAAGATGGATGCCTTATTGTCTCTCCACCATGAGCACAGGGCTGAGACTAATTCATCCTTGGAAGAGATGAAGTCTAGGCTTTAAAACATAAAAGCTAGGATTGTTCTTGATGAGTTTGATAGACTCATTTAGTTTGCTTGTGCTTCCTTTCTAGTTTCTATTTCTGCTCTATTTTTTTTTGTTTTGGTCTCTGTTTTCTGGTTGTAGGTTCACTTAATTAATGTACTGCTCTATTTCCCTTTCAATTAATAATATTTTAGTTTCTATTTCTCCTTGCTTGAGTTGCTACTTTTTTTCTTTGATAAGCCAAATAGGGGGAGAAATAAATTGATTGATAACTAAATTGATAAGAAGGGGATGTTGCTCTATTTTTTTTTTTGTTAACTAAAATTACCTAAGTCAGGGGGAACAAAAATAAGGAAAGAAATTGATTTATGTTTATGCAAGCATCATACTTGACACTTGTTCTTGGCAAAGAGCTGATTTGATTTCAGGTTAACAAGTATAAGTATCCTATCATTCATCCCTCAAAGCACTTAAAAGCTAAACAAATGTTCAATTAATATTTGGCATGTTTAAAGCCAAAAAGGGGGAGATTGTTGGATATAGGGGGAGCAAGAAGAAAATGAAGCTAAAGAAGAAGCTTGTGCCTTAGAAGAAAGATTTTAGCTTTTCACAGGCCAAGGAATTTCTAATTTGATTAAGTGTATAAGAGGCTAATCTTATGATCCTTACATTGCATGAACATGGTCATTAACATGCATACATGATTTCATTAAAGCATTAAAGCTATTCATGTTTTCAAAAGAAACTAATTTCTCATGGTTAAGTTTTTGGAAAAACGAAATCTCACTGCTTTAATCGATTACACAACGATATAATCGATTACTAGCTTCTGTTTTAATTTTGGAAAAGCCATGAAGAACATTTTAATTGATTATTGACTACTCGTAATCGATTACATATCACAAAATGAAAATCATGTTTCCCTATCTTAATCGAGTACCATGATATTGTAATCGATTACTTAAGTTCATTTTTAATATGCATGACTGACTTAATCGATTACCACAATCTGTAATTGATTACACAAGCTTGTTTCAAAACTAAACCTGTTTGCTTTAATCGATTACCACAATTTGTAATCGATTACATAAGCTTGTTTTACAACTAAACCTGTCTGCTTTAATCGATTAGGACTCGGATTAATCGATTAATTTGCTCGTTGCAGTTCCCAGGTTGTGCTAAGAACATTTTAATCGATTATTTGGCAATTTAATCGATTATATATGATAATTTAATCGATTACATGGCGCTTTAATAGATTACATTATGTTATAAAAATTGGTTATAAATAGATTGAAGGCTTGCCTGAAAAGATAACTTTTAGACTTTGATTTTTCTGAGCATATACAAGCCTTCTCAAAATTAGAAAGGATTTTCTGAGTTAGCAAAGCTCTTGTCCCACTTTTTAATCTTCATTGTGTATTGAAAGATTTCTTGGGCAAGATTTTCAAAGAAGTTTTGGAGAAAAAGTTCTGAATTTGATTTTTGCATTTCAACTCTGATTGGTAAACCATATTCATTCATATTCATTGGATCATCAAGTTGTCTCTCTCCATTATCTCTTATTGTAAATTCGTTTTTGTATTCTTGATAGTTTGAAACTATTTTAAAGGGTTCTTTAAGTTTTTTTCTAGAGTGGTTTCTCTAAAGGGAAGAGTAGAGAAAAGTTCTTTATGTCTTGATCATTAGGAATCTAATAGGGTTTTAGATTTCTGTTCTTTATCTACGATTGATAAAGAGTGGTTGTTGTAAAGCTTGTAAGAACTGAAATTTTATAATAGTGGAACTCTAATCTAATGTTGATGGGAAGAATTGGATGTAGCTTCTCTTGATAAGTGAACCAGTATAAATTCTTGTGTTGGTTTTCTATTCATTAAACTCTTCTTGTTACCTTGATCATTAGTTCTTTGTGTTATTTTCATTACTCAACATTTTTGGTTTAATTGTGATTAAGATCCTATAACTCTGATTTTCTAAATAATTTTAAAAAACCAAGTTTAAACCAATTCACCCCCTCTTGATTATTGTGGATATTCCTATTGTTTTCATACAAGGTCCGAATAGTGCTCATGAGAAAGCTCTTGTTGCAGCTTATTTACTAATATTTCCTTTTCTTGATCCCCATTGAGTTTATAATTTCTACTGTTTCCAATTTTGGGGCCTGAGCTTCATTTCCTCCATTCTTCACATTCTGTCCATGGAGCAAATGTGTATATAAATCATGCATAGGAGGAATAAAGAAATTCCAAGGTTTCATATATATGAGCTGACATCTAAAAAAGCCTTTTTTTATACTTTATCTCTAAACCAACCTTTGAAATATCGTGGGTTGTAGAAGTTGATGAAGTAACAAGTTTCCTAATCTTTATTTTTCCTGCAGCAAAATAAGAACAACCATATGATATACTTAATAATGAGGTAAATATATAATTTATGTCATGTTAGTACTAAATTTTCTTGCATACTGCTTAATATATAAAATACATTAATTGTAAAGTTTTAGTTCAGAAGACAAGAAAATAAAACGAGAATAAATAATTCCTTTCTTTCTTTTTTCTTTCTAAATTATAACTACAAAATTAGATGTGTCATCTTCATGGTGGGAAATTTGAATCAAGAATTACAAGGTCTCCTTTGTAAGGGTTTCGGAAGAATATGCTTGTGTTATAACAAAATAACAACGAAAAATGAATTTCTGGGCTAGAAATTAAACTAATGGTGTCTAGGTCTATGATGTCTTGGTCCACTATAATCTTCATGAATGCGGGGTAACTGGTTCTTTGGTTTTCTGGATACTCTAGAGGCTCTTTTCTTCAGTGTACCTGTGCAATATTGTTCATCTTTGCAGACAATAGCTTCCTTGTTGGCACCACTATTAATTTTTTTCAACAAATGGCTTTCTTCTTGATCCTGCAATCAGAAGAGAATTAATTTGGTTTTGTTCTATTAACATCAGTGGAAAAATATTTAAGTATATAACTAAAGTATGGCATTTGAGTACGTAAAACATCAAAGCAATGATCACTAACGTGTTGTTTATGTTGCTGAGCTACAAAAGACCCTTTCTCCAAGCGAATCCCTGAACAAAAACAACGACCATGAGAAATCCAGTTGATATAATAACAATAATAATAACAATAATAATAATAATAATAATAATAATATATTACAGAAAGTCTAAATGAATTTATGCTGAAAATTTAGTACTTGCCTTGAGCCTTGGTGAGAAAGAGAGACAAAAGCAGAAGAGAAATTACAAGAGAATAAGGCTTCATTTGAAGAAAACTCTTGGGAAGAACCAAAGGATGAGTAAGTAGGTTGAAACCCTTAACAAAATGGATGGATTATAATTAATTTCTTGAGGAGGAAAGCTTAATTAATCATGCAATTGGAACTTGTGACTTATGAGTGATAGATGGCCTTTGGTATCTATGGCTTCTTATATTTATACATCTATCAATGAGTAGGGGCGTATAAGGGGTCCACACTTCAATTGAAGTTCATCAACTTAAACTGAGAAGGCTTTTTTTTTATTGTTGTCTTCTACCCTTGTCGGAGGAAATTATTAATAATCATTTGATACCCCCAATCATTTAAGTGCAATCAAGGTGTCAACAATATTTTTTCAATAATTAATATTAGCAAATGCAGGTTACTTTAGACAATAGTATATTAACAACATTAATGAAACAAGGTACATTTACTTTAGGAAATGGTACAGTGTTTTGGCTGGCTTGGGAGGTGTGGGCTAGTTTTTGGAAGAATTTTGTGAACCCAATGTAATGTTGGTTTACTTGATTAACTACTCCTTTTCCTTGTTTTCCACGAATGTAGGCTTCTATGTTTGCAAACTTCCCCAATATCAGCGTTTTGGTCTGTCTGATTCACTTTTGTGCTACATGACCAAGGTTTTTTTTTTTCCTATGTTTACTTCTTCCGTCCTTGTAGACAATATGTCTCCTCCACAAGACAAACTTATTGGTTTACTCATGTCTAAACTTATTGATAGCTTAAGTAGTCCCGCATCATATGAATGTTTTCTAGTTGCTCTAAATAGCTATAGCTATATAGATAGAATAAGAAGAAAAAAAAAAGAAGGAAAAAAAATTGTCAGCAATCTTTAGTTTTAGATATAATTAACGTGATATAATGTGGAAAAAAATATTGAGTGTAAAATAAGTATTTGTACTGTTGATATATTTATGAATCACGGTTACATTAAATAGCTTATTCCATAGTTATCAAGATATCAATTCAATTTGTTCATCACTATAATAGCAAAATAATATCAATTCAATTCATTATTTCTCTTTACAAAATTAAGGAAAACTCCCTTCTTTTTCATTGGAAAATACCAACTAAGAAAATATTTGTTTTTTATTATTTTTTCGAATTTATTTTATTTTTTAAACTCTTTTAATGTGAAATTTGTAAAATAAAATAAAATAAAGTGTATTTATCATTAATTGAAATAAAATACCTCATAAAGTAACTAGCTTAAAATCAAATGGTGAATCTGTCCATATTTTCTTACTTTACACATCTCTACACTTTAGAAGAGGTAAATCCCATATACTCTTTTACCTTCATGATACTAAATTAATAGAATCTTATGAATATAAAATATGCGATTTGTCTTCTTTAAAGTTAGTAATGCAATAAGATAAAGTGTAAGAGAGAGTTTGTTTCAGATATTTTTTTCATTCATAGGAATATGAGGTTGAGAATAATACTAAACACTAACTTAACAAGCCTATAGAAATAACATTCCGAGTATAATATTCCTACAATGTGATCCCCGGAATGCAAAATTATACCATGAAATTAATCCTTGAGTAATAACGATTAATTAATAAACCAACAATGGGATTTTTTGATAAAATAGTAAAATATATACAGGTGTCAACTTCCTCATTATCCTTACAATATCCCTCCTCATTGGCAAAGATTGGGGAAACTTTGGACTTCAAGCAAAAGAGACAAAAATAAGGAGGAACTAATTAAAGTTTGGCTTGGCAAGGAAACCATGCATATGAGAAAGGGTGACACTTTAACTTCCTCCCTCAATTGTAGAAGTTTGATTCTGAAAGGGGTCGAGTTTGTGACCTTAAACAAGTGCTTTTAGGATGCAACTCAAGTTTACACTTTCTTTTTTCCCATTGAGTTTGTTCCTTTATTCCATTACTTTTGGCTTTTAATTGGAAACAATGTTAAGTTTTAAGTTTGAGGTTGCTAGGTTTATGCATTGCATTCACTCTACTCTCAGACGTTCATGTTTAGGCAATTTTAATTTTTAAAAGAATTCATGTTTAGGCATTTAGGTTGTACGTAATCATGGTTATGATTCCCCACAATTTACACCTCTTTATATGCCTGATTTATTTGAATTAACTAGATTGGATGCATTTTATTTTTAATTAAGTCTTGAAGTAGTATATTTGTGTGAAATAATCTCTGGCAAGTTGAAAATTAACACATTTCTCCAATCTTGTTTCCATTTATTTGAACCACAAAAGTGGGAATTGAGCGCCTATGCCCTTTCTTTGTTTTTAGTGTGGATTGTGTGTGGATGCTTCATAGTTGAACTCTCTAGAACTTGATCTGGAACCTATTGAGATTATATAATAATTTTTGCTTGCTTGGATGAATATGATTAGGACAATTAGGAATTTCTATCAGACTCCTGACTTAGATTAAATGTGACCCTTAGTTGCTCCCTTGATAATGAGTTTACTTCCTTCAAGTTTATTATGAAAAATATCCTATTAGGTTAAAATGTCTGGCATATTGTTCATAAGTGAGCATATCTAAGGTTCGTTAAGTATCTATGGTTCAGTAGTTTTTCTCTCGTATGTAGCTGAAGCAAATTTTGCTCCAAGGTTTGCTTCCATGTCTCCATATCTATCTACTTTATCTTCATCAATGAATCTAATTATCTATATATCTATAAATTCCTTCTGTTTTTTGTATTATGTTACGATAATTTTCCTTGGCCCAAGATAAAGGCTCAATAAAACAGAATCAATTCAAAACCTCTCAACAACCCAATATCGTAACCACCAGAGAACGGAAAAAGATATAACAATATCATAACCACCACTAAGATAGTCAGTTAACAGAAGATCTCGGCCAAAGATCATGGGCTTTAATCATCACTCCACCAGGGTCCAGATCAGTATCCTATAAATAGGAATATCCTCCATGAAGAAAGGTACACACATTCTGACTCTCTATTTTCTATTCACACACTGCACGCCACTCGTGTTGTGTATTCATTCTGTAGTGATCTTCTTTCTTGAGGTGCTTCTCCACGATAAGCATCTTTAAAGAGAGAGAGTCTGATCCCATATTAATTACCCAACAATCTTTGTTGGACATTTCTGTTCGCCTCGAGCAGACTAGTGACGCCATCTGTGGGAAACGTTAAATTTCAAATCTCACTTTCCCGATGGTAAACAAAAGAAGTAACATTTAGGCCACGCTCTAATATGAGTACAAGAGAGAGAAAAAAGAGAGGAGAAAGAGAATATCTAAATTCGTATTTTGAGAAAGGCAGAAACTATCATTCTTCAATCTTCTCTATCTCCTTTTTAACCGTCAGATTTTGATGAAACTTTTAAAACAAGTTTGTGGCTCATCGCTCTTAACATCTAACGGTTGGTTTCTTGAATAGAGGCTTGTAGAATCACCAGAAATTCCCAAACCGAGCTGGTTCAGAATCCGTTTTCTAAAGTAGACAGCAGTATTGCGAGGGACATTTCTCTCAAACTATCCGTTGGATGGCGTTCAAACTTGGAGAAAAGATTAATCAAATCTGTTTCTGCATTATGACCGTTCAGATCATTCATTAAAGCGTTTTCAAGATGCAATGTTTCAACTGCAAACAAAAGTTATCAGAATTTTTGCTCTGTTTTATCTTGTTTCAGACAGTGATATTGAGAAAGGGTTAGCTCTTTTATCAACCGTTAGATTCTCCTTAAATTTGGTCAGTATGTTTATATCTTGCAATAAATCAATTTTACCGTTGGGATTTTTTAATTATTATTTCTGGTGGTAGGAATTAATTTCGTACATAATCCTATTTTGTATGCCTACCTCTTGTGATGTTTTGGTACAATTTTTGTTGAAATTGTTTGTTGATTGTAATGATTGTCGGAACCCTTGCGTAATCTCATTTTATTGATAGTGAAGAATTTGGGTGGATTCCGAGATAGGTCCCATAATTTTTACTTATCACATTGAGAAGGTTTTCCCAGCTTATAGAGCAGCGCTTCAAATGGAGGAACATCGAGAATCCGGCTCATAATGAGAATCGAGGAATGTTGCACAAATAGAAGCCAATCCGGACATATAGTTGCGAGGCAATGAGTCCAGTTGAGACTTCATCCACGCCGCTAAATCAGATGATGGGCCCATGGGAAACGATAAAATTCGATTCCCACCCAATAATGGTGAAAGCATAACAACTGCAAATCAAAATCCTAATATGATGGGTGCAGAGCATAAGAAGGCAACCTCATCAATATAGAATGCAGAATCATCAAATATAGAATGTGAGATTCACCAACAGGGAAGCCAGGTTGACATATGCGCAATATCACTTTATGAGGGTGGATCTTGTCTCACGAGCGGCAACACAGATTAGATTAAGCAAAAGCTAAGTCTTCTCCCCCTTTTCTAATATGAAGCATCATAAATCATTCTTTATAGTATTTTTATAATAATATATGTGTAAAATATTATTATTTTTGCATGTCAAATACAATTACAAGTAAGAAATTGATTAATCAATTAATGTTGGTAATAATTTATGTTTATTATTATTATTATTTTTGCATCTCAAATATAATTACCATAAGAAACTGATTAATCAATTAATGTTGGTAATACATTTATGTTTATTATTAAATGAATGAATTGTCGAAGTCAATTAATATGATCAAGAGTGCTAAGGTTATGAAACTGACATTAATTCCTAATTACCCTCATTGCACTAAGAAAATGATCTGTGCTGGATGCACCGTGATGTTAAGAATTATCGAGATAATTTATAATTTTGAGTTTATATACGAAGCCAACCCATGAATCAATTTTTGTACTATTGAAGTTTTTATAATAACTATTACAATGCACCGTGATGTGAATGGTGTCTTTCATCAATTATACAATACTTCCAATTATAGTTTTGAAACAATTGGTTTTATAGGAACATAATCTTTATGATAGATTTATAATAACTATTCAAACCAGTTATTTTTCACAATACATTTATGGAAAATATGTTTTTAATCATCTACAATATTGTGATCAATGACCGGATATTCTTCACAGGGACAATGATACCCGAGCCATTGAATCCGACAATTTCCTTTACCTGGCTAATGTAGCCTGTACGTGAAAAATTGTTTGGAAGATGCTGGAAGATAATGATATGAATAGGGGTGATCGTCATTGATTGGAAATAAAGCGTTCATATATCACTTTTCCACCATAATATAGCCTGGCAAAATCAAGAAAGAGAGGCAAAGAAAAAGAAATTGTCGGATTATATGCGATATCATTCAGAAGAGCAAAGGAATCCGAAAGAAAGCAAATGTTGATCTCGATAGTGGCAGGAACCCGGTTAAATATTTGCAGGAATCCGGAAGAGTTCTCCCTGGCCAGGATTAAAAGAGAGCAATTTTATGCTCCATTTCAAGGGCAGTACTAAACTATTCCTTGTTATTACCATCATTGTCCATGTTATTGTTATTGTTTGGATTTGCAGTTTCAGAACAAAACGCCAATTGACATTTAGAGGACATGATACATGCGAAAATTCTTCATATATTCAACAAGTTGGTCCAATCGAATTTGAAGTACAAGCTGACAAACTTTTTCGAGCCTCCTGCAGCGTTGTTTTCACAACAACTATGTTTGGACAAAATATGAAACCACATAATACACGAATGTCAAATAATGAAGGGAAATGAAGGGAAGGCTCTTGTTACCTTTCCAACAAAATGAAGATTGTTCGAGTCACAATTCAACACAAGGAAAAGAAAGTGTTAAGAAAATTAAGAAGGAGGCAAATTCGTTTGGTGGCTACAAATGAAAGACAAATAAACCTTGCTGGTCCAGGTTAGCTAAATTGGATGATGGGCTCCGTTCAAGTGAATCATGATAAAAAGATAAGTGAATTATATCTCAAGTTATTTTGTATATGCTATCCATGTATATACATATGGAAGTTATGAAACATTGATTGCCAGGCTAAAGCAGATAAAAGAACATGGAGCGCTGAAAGTTAACATCTTCACCGACTCACAGCTTGTTTCAACGCAGATTGAAGGAAGATATCAAACTAAAGGGCCTCTGTTAGCTAAATACCTAGCTAAAGTAAAGGAAATAATAGCAGAATTTGATGAAGTCATCATCGCCCATATCCCAAGGGAAGAAAATGCCCGAGCCGACATATTGTCAAAACTGGCAAGCACGAAAGGTACGGGCAACCATCGAACGGTCATTCAACAGGAAGTTGCCCAACCCGCATGCGTCATGGTGATCTCGGGGGTTGAGGACTGGAGGAGGCCTATCATCAATTATTTAGAACAAGGGATAATACCAGATGATGGAATAGAAGCGAGAAAGTTAATTCGAGATGCTGCTATGTACACAATAGTTGATGGCGAATTATACCGCAGAGGCCTTCACACTCTAATGTTGTTATGCCTAAACCCGGACCAAGCCGAGTACGTACTTACAGAAATACATGTGGGCATTGATGACCAGCATATGGGTGAAAGAGCTTTAGCATTGAAAGCCCTTCGTGCAGGGTACTTCTGGCCGACGATGAAGGCAGACACAGCAGAACATGTAAAGAGGTGTGACAGTTGTCAAAAGCACACGAAAATTTCTTTTATGGTCTCCACTAGCTGAGTTAACTTCGATCACGGCACCGTGGCCTTTCTACAAGTGGGGAATGGACCTTTTAGGACCATTTAAGGCAACAGAGGGTCAAATGAAATGGTTAGCAATAGCTGTTGACTACTTTACAAAATGGATCGAGGTCGAGCCCTTAGCCACCATCACCTTGGCCCGAGTTCAAAAGTTCTTCAAGCGTAGCATTATAGCAAGATTAGGGATTCTGGCAGAAGTTGTCACAGATAACGGGACACAATTCACGGATAAGAAGTTTCAAGAAATGATGGTCGGGCTCCATATAAAACACCATTTCTCATCAGTAGAACTCCGCAGTCCAACGGCCAGGCAGAAGCGGCAAATAAAGTCATTCTGGATGGGTTAAAAAAGCGAATGCATGAAGCCGGTCCAAACTGGGTCAAGTAGCTGTATTATGTCTTATGGGGACGTAGAACCATGGCCCAAACAGTTACTCAAGAGACCCCTTTTAGAATGACGTATGGCTGCGAGGCAATGATACCCGTAGAGATCAGCCAACCATCGTGGAGAAGGCAACATGTCTCATGCAGGAGAAGATAACAATACAATGTTAGCCGCCGAGCTAGACCTGATAGAAGAAGTCCGGGCTACGGCACACCGCCGAGATCTACACATGAAGTGTATGACGGCCCGCAGATTTGGTAAAAAGGTAAGACCGAGATTCTTTGAAAAAGGTGAGCTCGTATTACGATGAGTTGACATCGGAAACAAGAATGCCCGAGATGGAAAGCTAGCATCCAACTAGGAAGGACCATACCGAGTCACACAAAATCTTGGGCAGGGAGCATACATGCTAGAAACCCTTGAAGGAAAGAACGTAAAGCGCACTTGGAATGCTGACAAGTTGAAACTCTATTATAGTTAAACGTTCCTAGTCGCAAGAAAAATTCATGTGTTTCTCCTTAATTGATTTTATAAGCCGAGATACGATACACCCGCGTAAGTCTTTCATGGAGATCATGGATTAATATTTGAAGTTTCTACTCATGTGTTTCTCCTTAATTGATTTTATAAACCGGGATCCGATATACTGGTACCCGTGTAAATCTTTCATGGAGATCATGAGTTAATATTTAAAGTTTCCATTCATGTGTTTCTCCTTAATTGATTTTATAAGCCGGGATCCGATATACTGATACCCGTGTAAATCTTTCATCGAGATCGTGACGCAATATTTGAAATTTTTATTCATGTGTTTCTCATTAATTGATTTTGTAAATCAGGAATATAATGCTCGTATAAATCTATCATTGAGATCATGAACTTATGTAAATATCTTCGAAGAATATCAATAAAATTCCTTGTTACAAGGAAGTTATATATATATATATTGTGCATAAGTTATATTAGCCTAGCAGCTGTTCAGTGTGTTAATTCGACCCTGATCAGGCCGACATAACCATTTACTCATGGATGAATGATTTAACATTCCGAAAGAATCACATCCATTGATTAATGTTTATGTAACGCATTGATTGTTGCTAGGACTGGAACCCGGTTTTACAAAATCGAGATCCAAAATCCGATATTCAACTCCCGACTACTAATACGGGTAATATGATACTTGGCCGTTGGAGCCAAATTAATATTCAAGTATATAAATATATCCAGGCCGGATAAAAATAAGCAGCAAACCAAGTTAGATAAATGCAACGATTGTACGAGGACCAAATAAAAGCCGACCGCGGCAATATTAGAAGAAATTGTTGGAAAAGTAATTAAAATTACAGAGTTGAAACCGACATTCCGGCCATTCAAATTTACATCTCTTTGTTAGCTTGCACTGCCTCCATTTGAGAACCATTGGCCATAACATCGGCCCGACATCTTTTGGCAGAACTCGTCGCCGGCATTTTTTGAAGATAGTGGACACGTCGGCCACCAGCAACCTTCTTTTGTGGGCGATGCACGAGGTCAGCAGACGGGTCTTCCATCTCGGCAGCTGTGAAACAAATAATTGATAATGGCCGAAAAAGGTAAAATACAAAATAATTTTTTAAACATTCAATAAACCTTGAGCCTCTCGGTGCAAGTTAATTTGGATGAGCGCCGACGCCTCTATGTCTGAGAGGTTAGACTCATCAAAGCGGTAGGAGGCAGGAGTACAGGTATGGTGTTCCTGGGTCCAATAGAGCGGGAATATCCACTCAACATCGGGTGATTCTGGACCCCGGAGAAAGAATGATTGTTTGCCGGTTTCGGCTACAACTTTGAAGAAATTATTTTTGAAGTTTTTGAAAGAATCAGTAAAAATAGAGAAAAGACGACGGTTAGAGCGGCTTCGAAGAGAAGTCCACCCCTTCCGAGTTACAGGATCCCGGCCAGTACGGCCGGTGTGAACATTAAAGAAGTAAAAGAAAAGAGGGACGGTGCAAGGAATACATAATTCCACGCACAAATCCTCGAAAGATTTCACAAAAGCCCAATTGTTTGGATGAAATTGAGAAGGGGCCAAGTGAAGATGGTTTAGAAACTGCATTTTGAAATCCGACAAAGGAAATCAGATTCCTAGACGTGCGACCACGTCCTTACAAAAGAAAAAATAATTAGGCTCACCTTCCCCGGCAGACGAGCAGATGGGCTCGTCCGGGTCAGGGGGTCGGATAGAAAACCCATCCTAGTTGCCTGTCCTGGTTGCCAATAGGGAGCGCTGCAATGCTCCTCAGGGTCAAAATGGAAGAAGTGCGAAGCACTTCCTAGGTGACCCAAGGGAATTTAGAAATTAGAAGGGGGGAAGGACCGTCGGGTTGAGATCCTGCCGATTGAGACTCGTCGACCATTTCCACCAACGGAGTATCCATAACAACCTACGACAAAATAAAAAGAAAAAATTAGTGATCAATACCTAAAGGTGCAATTGAGAGATGAAGAGTTGGAGAAACGGCCGGCCCCGAGCTAATACAAAGGGAAGTCGACATTCTGGTCTCGACATCCGACAAGAACGATCGAGAAACCCTAACCGTCGCAGGAATGGCCCTTCGGATCGAATTGTGACGACATGATGCAAGGATCTCACCAGTTCGCTCATATTGTCCGATTTGGGCACATTAATGGAATTCATCCATACACTTCGAACAGGGCTCGAAGTGAACCTCAAAAGGTAGTTTCTAAAGGACCCGGGTCTACGATACAAGAAGAGTTTGTGCTATTCGCTAAGGATGAACATGGATTTTCAAACACATTTCTAGAAGACCCTATAGTCCTAGAAGAATGAAAACTCTTAGAAGGATTTCTAATCCCAACAGCCCTAACGGAGGAAGCCTGTTCAAGAGCCCTTTCAGCCAAAATTTCCAATGGACTCATCCTACTACAATCTGTACTTATGCGAATACCTCTACAAGTGGAAGAAAATTTGGAATGGGACTTTTTTGAAACCCCTGAACCCCCAGAAGGAACTTTTAATAAATCCTTTTTCTTTCTTCATCAGAAAGGGGGATACCCCAAAACCAAAATGCAGATTTAGGGGGGCAGTCTTCCGGACGTGCACTTCCTCCTCAGGAGTAAGCTCCATCATAAGAAATAAAAAGGAAAGATGGAAAGAGGAACCCTAAAGCGAAACAACTAATCTAAAGAAGCAAAAATACTTATGTATAGGATAAGGGAAACATGCAAAGAACACAAAGCAAATGCAAGAATCAAAGGAAAAGAACAGTACAATCGACTACAATAATGCAGATAGCGGTAAATACCTGGGATAGTGATAGCCTTGATAGAGTATGGAACGTCAGAAGGTGATAGGTTGGAGAGGATTTGATAAAGGGAAGACACACAGAAATGCAAGAGAAGAGAAAATGATGACAAAGGAAGAAGCCTAGGGGAATTAAAATGCAAATAACCGCCAAAATCCACATACGAAACGTCTTAGAAAAGTACCCTCCAAAATATGAGAAGTCACTAAGGGTAGAAATGACTTTTTCCACACTAGATTGGGGGTAAAACAGGAAGAAATTCAAAAGCTCATGATTAAGGCATCAGGAATTGCAACGGCGCATTAAATGATGTGAGCGGATGTTTGTCTCCAAAAGAAAATGAAAAGATAACCTTTCGCTTCCCCAAATAGAAGAGCCTAGAAGTGTCCCAAGGATTTCAAAGCCGGGATCACCAAAGATGGTCATTAAACCTCCACACATCTCGGACGGTTCACAAAAAGAGGACATACATCTTGATAGATCAAGTAACTGGACAGGAGATGAATCTCGGCCTCCTCGTGGAATTTGGATCAATGTCAATCCACTTCGAAGGTCATGAAACTCGGCAATCAACGAAAGCATCCTTATCAACCTCAATTCAGCAATGATTGCTAGCACAGCTCGGCAGGTCAGAGTGCTGACCAACCGAGCTGGGGGGGCATCTGTTATGATAATTTCCCTTGGCCCAAGATAAAGGCCCAGTAAAACAAAATCAATTCAAAACCTCTCAACAACCCAATATTGTAACCACCAGAGAACAGAAAAAGATATAAAAATATCATAACCACCACTAAGATAGTCAGTTAACCGAAGATCTCGACCAAAGATCATGGGCTTTAACCATCACTCCACCGGGGTCCAGGTCAGTATCCTATAAATAGGAATATCCTCCATGAAGAAAGGTACACACATTCTGACTCTCTCTTTTCTATTCACACAGAGCACACACTGCACGCCACTCGTGTTGTGTATTCATTCTGTAGTGATCTTCTTCCTTGAGGTGCTTCTCCACCATAAGCATCTTCAGAGAGAGAGTCTGATCCCATATTAATTACCCAACAATCTTTGTTGGACATTTATGTTCGCCTCAAGCAGAACATATTAGTTCAGAATTACAGGTACGTGGTTGTTGGCTAAGTATTGTTCGCTTTCGTGTTCCTAAATTTGTTTTTTAGTTGCATGCTCTACAAAAATTCAATTAAAACAAAAAAAGGGGGGAAAATAAAAAGAAGTGAATCTAGTTTCTCTTTATTAACATGCGTGTCTCCTATTCTTATTATTAATGCTTTGATTTATATTTTTAATTCTTCATCTTTAGCTTCTTTTTTTAATTTATGCGCATTTTCATCTCTATTCCCTTTACTCATAATTGTTCTTCGTATTTAATACACCCTCATATAAATTATCCATACCTATTAACATATTCTAAATTTTCATCCTTATACTAGGTTCCTTAAATTCTCATCCTTATCTATTAGATATCCCAAATTATAACCACATATATCATAACAACCTTATCTAATAGGTTGTTTAAATTCTCATCCTTATATATTTGATATCTCAAATCCTTATCTTTATTAGTCCAAATTTATCTTAATATTTTAGTTGAATGTCTAAAACAAAGCTGGAATTAAAAAGACAGAGAAAGTAAAAAGCCAAAAAATAAAAAAATAATAAAAACTAAAATGAAAAGCAAAAAAGACAGGAGTATAAATGAATGTGCAAACTGCAAACAGAGAGAATACAAAAAAAAATGTTTTGAAGGAAATCTTAAATTAAGAACAAATCAGTATGAGGAGGAAAGAGATGATAGAGATTAAAAGTCCACAAAAGAATAGTACAAGTGATTTGTTGGTTGTTCATGGTGGTCCAATGGCATGAAATTAAGCTATGAGAGTTAAAACACTATGAAGAAACAAGTTGTTGAAACTTCTGCAAATTTAATTATTGATAACAATGGCCTAACTTAGGTCAGTTTGATTGAACCATTGAAAGACTAAATTGAGTATTTTAGACACTTGTAATATTTAAAATAATTTTATTAGTCTATTTGAATTTTGAGTTTGCAACTAAGGTTTCGTTTAACTTTATTTTTTTAGTTTTCATAACGAGCATTGCTATTGGCCCCACCCATATGAGCGATTTTTTTTGATTTTCCAAAAATACCATTCCTCACAAAAATATGATTTTGTTGTGCATGGAGAAGCATACTTCTGTTGAAATGTTGGGGGATGTGAAAAGAAAAAGCAATACAATGAAAGTACGATTAAGTTATGCATGTCCAACAAAATCATATTTTTGTTGTGTTGTTTCGGAGTACAAAAAAATATATATTATGGAATCGTGTTTTGGATGTAGTAATAATCACATTTATGAAAATTGGTCTGGCCTGGCTGGTAAAACCAATCGGACCAGGACCCAGTAGGTTAATCGGTCCAATATTACTATTAGACCGTTTATGCAGTTGATTTGGTCAAAACTGGCAAAATCTGGCCGGTTCGACCCGACCGGGTTCACTTTTTTTTGGGATTTTTTTATTTTTATTTAAAATTTTAGATTATTATCAATTGTTGTTTTAGATTTTGGAGTATAAATGAGTTTTTCTTACTCAAATAATGTTAGTTATATACTTATATATAATAGATACATATATAATTTTGAATTTTTAATATATATAGTATAATAACCCTTCTTCCTCTCCTTCTTCCTTTTCTCTGCTTCTGCCATTAACGACCAGAGAAGCTTCATATCTTCTCCATTCTTCATCTAAACACTTTCCACCCAACTAGAAAGTTGATTAAAACTCCTCTATGAGCTAGATTCCAAGCTTAGTTCTTAGAAAAAACCATCAATCGGAGAGATCCAGTTCTCCAGGGAACTTCTCAAAGTTGGGATTTGGAGGAGAAAGGAGGCATTTTAAGAACGCTAAAGCTTGGAGAAGTGATCCTCTAGCTTTCCTCAACAGTTTAGAGGTAAGAAATTCAAGTTTTACCGATTGATTTGTGAATTTGTTCTTAAGGTAAATAGTAACCATTTTGCGTTAGAGCTGAAATTAGGCTTGGGTTCTTTAGAAAAGTATGCTCAGGAGGTTGTTCTGATGAATATTGAACTTTGAAACATGACTTTTGATGAAGTTTGGTTTTGACTCTGACATCTATATGAGTAGGAAGATTGATGTTATAATGATGGGTTTGAGCCTAGGTACCTTTACAAAAAATGATCAGAAGGCTAAATAAACGGTGAATATGTGTTGAAATAGCCGTTCTGATAAACTTGACAACTATTGATATTTGGTCTGGCTAAGGAAATTGAATCCTTTGAATTAGCTTATACAGAGTCTTAGAGGGACTCTAGTACGTTGGTTAGGCTGAGACAGATCCTGCTGAGGGTCTGTGAGTCACCTATAAGGTGATTAGTTCTGATAACCCTAAGATAGAGAACAAAAAGGTTTAAATGGAAAGAAATGACATTTCTTTTCATTCTAAATGGTCAAGAACCGTTATTGATTGTTCGTATGCCTTTATGTAAGGCGTGATTCAGAGGCTACTAGTGGGTGTGACCACGAGGCCGGGAGAGCCAGTATAGCACTCAGAGCAGGTAAGCTCTTTGTTCTTGGGAGTGTTTCCCTTGATTGTGTTCCACCATACTCCAGAGGGAGTGATGGTTATTGTATG
>QARZ01040815.1:58894-82518 GCA_013407115.1 Glycine latifolia | reverse complement strand
AAAAATTGATGAACATGTTTTACCTCATGAGATGTGGCAACCAAGGCAAGTTGAAGGCGATGAGCTAAGCAATGAACATAATAAGTATATGGACACTTAGCGCAAATTAAAGCCTGCAATCCATTCCATTCACCTCGCATATTGCTAGCTCCATCATAGCCTTGCCCTCGAATATTTTGAACATCAAGATTATGGTGACGAAGAGTGTTGGATATTCCATGTTTCAAAGTCTTAGCACTTGTATCTTCCACATGTACAAGACCAAAAAACCTTTCCCATATAAAACCATTTTTATCTACGAATCTCAAAACAATAGCCATATGCTCTTTTCTAGATACATCATTAGCTTCATCAACAATAAGACAAAACTTGGCATTGGAAATTTTTTCCCGTATTGTGTTCTTAACCTTTTCAGATAAAACATGAAGAATTTCCTTTTGAATTTGAGGGGAATTATATGATGCATTTTGAGGAGCTTTTTCTAAAACAACTGCTGCAACTTCTTGGTTATAGGAAGCTAAAAAATTTACCATCTCAAGAAAATTACCCCGGTTAAGTGAATCTAAACTTTCATCATGACCTCTAAAAGCACATCCTTGAAGAGCAAGCCATCTTGTCACATCCACAGTGTAGTCTCAAATGATTAGTTGCAATCTCCTGAGAAGTAAGTTTTTCAACCAATATCTCAATATGTTGAGATTGGTTCATAAGATCACTACATGAACTCACATCATTTTTATGCATTGAAATAACATTTTTCCCAATATGGCGTAGAAAAGCACAATTTTCTCCTTCATTAACCTTTTTCCAATTTCTAAATCCCTCAACAACAAATGTATTAAGTCCAAAATGACCACTGCCACATGGTTTACTAAATAAATAACAAGGCAAACAAAATGCAGCATCTTTGCTTGGAGAATACTCTAACCAAGATGGAAACAAATCAAACCAAGAAGAGCAAATATGATGTCGATTCTTCTCTGGCCTAGAAAAAGGATAATTTTGAAGCTTGCACTGAAATGGACCAAATTTAAGATAAGCACGACAAATTCCATCTTGTTGATTTATAGGATATTTCCATATTGGAAGACGTAGTGCAGGATCTCTTCCCAATAAAGCAAGATCAACTTCTTTAACTACCTCTTTATTTTCAATTCTAGGAGACTTTGAAGAAGGAGCCTCGGTATTCAACAATTCAACATTAAGAGTAGACAATGGCAAAGATTCACTATTCTTTCTCTTAAAATAAGTATCAATGGTAGCAGCACCCTTCCCCATCATTTTTCTGCGCGTCAATCACAAACAATATCAAGTATCAATGGCAATCACGTAAAGTAAATCACTATTAATTACATTTTGAATGAGATGCACACAGCACATTGTAAAACATTAACAACCGAAACAGCAGTTTATGTTTTTTTTATTTCGTTTCAGATTTAAAAAAAATGGGTTCAGCCCAACATGGTAGGGGGTGCATGTGTAAAAATAAGGAGCGCAAATAGCAGTTTATTTTATTTTAGAAGAATAACAACAAGAAGAAGAAAGAGAAAAAGAGGGAAAAAGAAAGGAATGATGGGATACCTGAAACTCTTCTCTTTCACTGGTTTACCAAATGAAATAACTTTTTTGACTCTTTCTGTTCTCTTGGGATTTGTGTTTCCTTTTTATTCTTTGTGTCCAGACCTCTCACTTTTATAATGTTCTTTCTCCCTCTTCCTCTTTATTCTTTTCCTTTTTATTTTTTATTTTTTCTGTTTTATCATCTTCCTTTCCTTTTTTTCTTTTTCTGTTATCTCTCTTTCCCATTTTATTTTTATTACATTTTCTTTCCTCTTTTATGTTTTCTTTCCTTTTTATTGTTTTAATATTTTTTTCTTTTTCTTTTCTTTTTTTTACTACGTTTTCTTTATATATTTTTTTTTTCTTTCCCCTTTTACTTTTTTTAAATATTTTTCTTTCCTCTTTTTTTTTTCTTTCATTTTCATTTTTTTTATTAATTTTTTTAGGGGGGCGGTGGCCCACCCTAGCCCCCTAGTTCCGCCTCTGTACACAATTGCTGGGTAGACTCATTTTTTCACATCCTTTTCCCAATAATTCCCTTTATGGCTCCTTGATATCTTATGTCACTTTCCTCTCCCGCGTTTGATATGTCATGTCATGAGATAGGGCATAAATCAACATACACAATGAAAGTCACTAAGTGAATTTTCTACAATGAAGATGAAACCTCTTCCCTTCATTCATTTAGTCATAACTCTTATGACTTCACAACTTATAATATTCATTTTAAGTCTGGACAATCCATTCAGTCAAAACTGGATGATCAATCCTTGCCCATAATTTTGATGATTACAAATATATAAATTGTTGATGGACTAATAAGTTATTCTTAAGTGAACATGACTAACTACATATGAGTACATATGGTAATAATTCCCTATCTAAAACTCTTATTAGTTTGCGTCCATTCATAGTGGAACTTGGTTTTATTAAGAGTACCATCCAATGCCCAACATGTTGTTATAAACTAGCATCCACTCATTTGTGAAAACCAATGTCTATACACTGTGTTTCTTTTACTCATGTCCAATGGACTTATTCACTTAAATAAACTATTTTATATTGAGCAGAAGTGGCACTCAATCATGTATTGGATTCATGTTAGCTACAAAGGGAAGTGCAGCAAATCAACTTTCAAAAATTAATTTTCCTCTCCTATTTTTGAATTGCTAAAGTTTGAATTTCAAGTATGAAAGGCCAAAATAGAAGGGAATAGAAGAATTGACAAGAATATTGCTTAGAGGTTGTTTCCACTGAAGAGAAATGCACATGCAACTGCCTGTACTTTTTATTCATTCTCTCTACACAAGAATGTGACATGTTGCAAGTTGTTAGACAATGGTCACCTCAAGGCAAGCATTAACCCCATAACAGATCTATTCCTTGAAGTCTATAAAAGGCGACATAAACTATGCTATCAAAATGAAGAGAAAAATTAGCAAGAGAAGTGAGAATCAGTCAAGTCATTGAACGATACATTATAGTGATGAATTAGTTCATCCTTTGCTTAGCAAAGTTATCACATTGTATTCCAGTTTAAGTGTTTGTCTAGTCTATTGTTTGTGAAAGCCAGGAGTGACTTAGTGTTAAACAATACTTGGGTGTCTTAGATTCAGGGGAGTCTACATTTGCCAGAAGTGACCTAGAGAATATTGTTGTAGATAGGAGTGACATGACATAATACTTGTTTGTAATCAAGCTTTGATTAGTTGAGCCCTTCATAGGTTTGTGAAGGAGATTTGGACGTAACTCTGTTTGAGTGAACCAGTATAAACTTAAGTGTTTCTACTTTTCTGTAAAGTTATTTGACTTGTATCCTCTTGTTTCTGTTTTGACACACTTTGTCTCACAAGTAATTATTTGAAACACATTGCTTTATCAAGCATTAGAGATAGCCTTTTGTTTAAAAAAAATGTTTTTATTCACTAGACGATTGTTGATTGAAAATTTTGGTATTAGGTTCGACTACTTTAAATCAACAAATGAGTGTTTAATTTCAGGACTAATTATACTAAACAAAAACACTTTCAGGTTCTTTATTTTCAAACTAGCAATCTTTACATTTTCAATTTAACAAACAATGTATATTTTTAGAAACTTGTTAAGAGAACAATTTTTATGTCAAGTACGTAACAAGTATTTGGGTTAAAGTAAGTGTCGCCATCATAGTTTATTAAGAGAAAAACTACGGAAAAACCATTTTGAAAAGAAAATGGCCTTTGGAACCAAATTTTGAGTTTGGGAGTCTATTACGTGTAGGGAAGGTGTTAGCATCCTACGACGTTCGTCATAAATACGATTAACTATAATTGGTTAAACTAATTATTTTTATCTTTTGAAATATTTATCTCACCCTAAAAAAAATAATTATGACAAAGAATTTTTTTTAATGAAAATCAAAATTTATTATTATTTTCTTCCCATCTTCCTTTCTCTTTCTTTGTTTTTTTCCGATCTATCATTAGGTTTATCTACTACCGACCCCAATTAACTTGAATTAAAGGTGCTGTTAATGTTGATGTTGATTTTTGGAGAAGTGAGTTATGTTTTTTTTAATATTTTAATTTACTGAACTTTAGGATTTCTGAATTGTTACAATTCATACATCGTAAAATATAAAATTGATAGAGGTGTACACCAAAGTCAATTCTCTAAAGCAATTTTGTTAAATTAATTTAAAAAACTTAATTATGAAGTATTATTTTTTTAATATAATTAATTGATAATATTTAATTAAGTTAACATTTTTTTCATATCAACATTACCTATCTACATATTATCATTACAATTCCAATGCCTTAAATTCCTTTTCAATAAATCTCAACTTTCATAACACAAAAGGCATATCCTGCTACACCAAAATGACTATGTCAATTGTCAAATCAAAGCAATGCTATTTAATAAATTTAAACAATGTATTCAATGCAAACTGAGTGAATAAAAAACATGAGAAAGTAAAATATAAATGATGCTAAGTTGGCACAAAACATATAATGACCGTTAAGAAACAAAATTAAAGAATGATTGAAACAGAATCAAAACGTTGTAAAAAGAAGCCTTAAAACAAAAGAAAATCAAATTGTAATCAAAAACATTGTAAGCAATTCCAAGTATAAACATGTCTTAGTTAGAATGAAAAGAGGTAATATCTGAGCTCTTTTGATTAACAACGTGAGGCTAAATTAATCTACAACTGTAATGATAGTGAAAAACACATCCCATTGTAATGATAGATCAAAACAAGTCTTCACCAAGTGTTGCCAAACCAATGATCAGGGTTAGAAACAAAATAACCAGCTATGATACAGGAAGAAAGAAAGTGAACAGAGACATAAACAATCTTCAATAAGGGAATTATTTTGATATATATACAAACTACAATAAAATGATGCACAGTAAAATTTTACTTCATTTTTTTCTCCAATAATGATGCTAGTATGCAAAATGTGTAATGAAATATGAATGTAAAGATGATGCATGGATTTTTTTTATGCTAAATTATTAGAGAAAACGGATGCATTAGATGAGTATGTGCATGTTATTGATAATGATGTGATGCATGAAAGAAGGTTACGAATGAATGTTATGTGGGATGGTAAATATGATCCTTTTTTTCACAAATAAGGATATGTGAAATCATTTTTTTCCAGAATGTATGTCCAAAAACGAAAACTAAGGATAATATGGAAATGACAACTAGAATGCCCCCATTCTGTCCTAACTAGGTACACCTAAGAATGAGTGGTCTTTACCCTATAGATATTAATTACTTTTAATATATGCTCTTCCCAAATAGCTGGTTCTATGATTCTAACATGGGTTCCTGAGTGATCCTCTCTTAAAATATTAATCATAACAACAGGTAAACTATTAGAAGTGATAATATCGTTGAAAGAATCAAATTCCATGTGAGACCTTCATGATAACAAGTAGGATGTACATTTTGAAGGTTACCACCACTCAACCTCTTGCTTATCCTAACATAGGACTTCACTCACAAGTGTGAAGACGGTGTAAGTGAAGTGTGTGAAGGGAGCAATTCCTAAACTACCCAATCTGCTAAGCAAATAACACATATATAACATAGCAAAATGTTCTTTACCCTATGGTTAAAAATATAAACACATTTACAATTATTGCATGACAAATAAAGAAAAACACAACAATTTATAACAGAAGAAACATAAAAAAAAAGAGATAAATAGATTAAAAATTACAAGTAATTTGTATAATTAATTATGATAGACTTGACTCTCAAAAGTCTCTAGTGGAGTCACCATCTATCGCAACTGGGATCACGACCAGATGATGAAAAACAATTTTAAAAAAGAGGAGTCACCACCATAATTTATTAAGAGGAAAACTAAGGAAATTTTTTTTGCAAAAAAATATAACCTTTGAAACCAAATTTTGAGTTCAAAGGTCTATTACGCGTAGGGAAGGTGCTAGTATCTTACGACGTCCATCATAAAGATGGTTATCTCTAGTTAGTTAAACAAATTATTTTTAAATTTTAAATTATTTATTTCACCCTAAAAAACATAATTATGACAAGGAATAAGTTTTAATCGAAATCAAATTTTATTATTATTTTTGGAAAAGGCTCAATTATGTTTGGTTTTTTTATATTTTACATTTATTAAACTTTAGGATTTCTAAATTTTAACAATTCACACATCCTAAAATATAAAATTGACCAAGGTGTACGCCAAAGTCAATTCTTTAAAGCAATTTTGTTAAATTAATTTATAAATACTTAATTATGAAGTATTTTTTTTAATATGATTAATTAATAATATTTAATTAAGTTAACTTTTTTTTTCTTCATATCAGCATTACCTATCTAATATTATCATTACAATTCCAATGCATTAAATTTCTTTTCAATAAATCTCAACTTTTATAACCCAAGAGGCATATCCTGCTACACCAAAATGACGATGTCAATTGCCAAATCAAAGCAATGCTAATTTAATAATTTAAACAATGTATTCAATGCAAACCAAGTGAATAAAAAATAAGGGAAAGTAAAATAGGAACGATGCTAAATTGGCCCAATACGTATAATCACAAAATCAAAACATTGTAAAAAAAGAAGCCTTAAAACAAAATAAAATCAAATTGTAACCGAAAAGGGAATATAGATACAAAACATAGTAAGCAATTCTATGTATAAACATATCTTAGTTAGAAAGAAAAGAGGTAATAACTGAACTCTTTTGATTAAAAACGTGAGACTAAATTAATCTATGTGATTGGCAATTAAATAATATAATAATGTGTTTGCTGCTATGTGATAGAAGATCAATTAGACTTGAAATTTCATCAAACAAGAAGTTGGCATTGGCAAGAACTGAGAAATCGCATAGCAGCAAACAAGTTATTATATTATCTAAGTCAGTAAGAAATCCAAGTTCAAAACAAGAAAAGAACTCAGGGAACATCAAAAGAATATCCAATAGAAAATATATTTACACAGAAATTGCACAATGAAATGAATTACCAATTGGAAGGTTCTCTTCTATTAATAATCCAATGCCTAAATACAAGTTGGATCCTTTTTGAGTCAGAAAAATTACAACAAGTAGTCTCTCCTCACAATTTCTTTTCCCCTTCCTTACAAAACTCTCACCTAAAACCATATCTCTTTGTCACTAAAGTCACCTAATATAAGAAGCAAGAATCCTCCTCACAGAAAATTGCTTTCTTTTATTTTGGTGTCTTCGCCTTCTCCTCGAACCAATTGCAAAAGTTGATCTCGAGACCCCGAAATCTTCGCGTGTTGCAGCTACCATTCAATTATGAGTCTTTCTAGTTTCTGTTTTTGGGCTCTGTTTGGTTCGTCCTAGTCTCTATCTCTTCCATTTTGGGTCTTTCGTCAGATACGTCTTCGAGGGAACCCTTGAGCCTGATGTGCATGGCAGAGCTTGCATGAAGGAGTAAGACAATGACCAAGCAGAGAGTAGCATGGAGTTGATGAAGATATGTTGGATAAAATGGATATAGGCACAAGAGTGTGCGGGACACCATTTTGGAAGAGACAAATAGGAAAATAGGATTTTGTGATAGGTCAGGATGAGTTGGGTCTTGGATGGGTGTTGGGTTGGGTTCAAGTAATGGGTCTTCCTTTTTTTCTTCTTAACTTTGATAAACTAATGGGCCAACAACACTTGATTTGGGCTTGATACATTAAACTAAAAACTAGAAACCTATGAAATTTTGTTTCTCATTTTTTCTTTCCCTTTTTTTTTATCTTCTCTTATTTCTTTTTATTTTATCTTTTCCTTTCTTTTTTATTATATAAAATTGTAATTAATGCAGACAAAATTGGGCGCTGACAATAAGTAATTCATACAAATGTGAACAAATTTTGTAGATAAGTATAAATTATTCTTGTACTGATAACATTTACAAACACATAAGCACAATCATAATAATAAATGACTATAGATAAACATTTGAGAATAATAAAGAATGATTCATAAGAAGAAGAATCAGTTATAGATGGAAGATGATGTTATCGAAAGTAGGAGTTATATAAAGTAGAAGGGAGATGAGGAATAAAATAAAAAAATAAAGCAATAGGCAAGAACATACATGTTTCCATAGAACTGAAAAGCCATGAGTGCAACAAAGTTTGGTATACAAGAAGTATGCAAATGTCCGTAACCAAATAAAAATGATACATTCCTACCTATTTATAGAAAATACAAATAACTAGTCTTCATAGTTGATTAAGACACGTGTCCTCGAACTAATAATCCTTTTAGATTCTTACCTTATATGCCAATTGTGACAAATTTCTCAATTGTTCACTGACTAACTTCTTACCAATTGAAAAGTCGAGACTTGCAACTGTCATACTTACTAACTCATGTTCAGGGATTTGTGTATAACACATCGGTTTCCTCTAGTTAAATCAATTCAAATAATCATCAATTAATTCTATAGGGAAACTTCACTAAATCTATTAGACTAACACGAGTTTTGCCGTTGAAAAATTGTTCGTGAAGAGTTCTTTCGAGTTGGGCCCAATTTAAGATTAAATTGGGTGGAAGACTTGTAAACTATGTCAAAGCATTTTTCATTAAAGAACTTGGAAAATATTTCATTCGAAGGTACTCATTGGTTGCGATATCCCCACACTCGATTTGATAATGAGCCACATGCTTGACAATAGATTCCTCTACTTCTCTAGAAAATTTAGAGAACTTTGGTTTTTGTATCCCCTTGGTAATTCAATTTTTAAAACATAATTGGGAAAGATAGATACAAAATATGGTTGATTGTAAAAACCTACCTCAAAACTATGTCGATTTAAACTTTTTCGATCATATAAATAATTTGTCGAGGATCTTGAAAGTTTTGAGGATTTTGAATATTTTGAGGAAGATTTTGACCTAAACCAAAATTAATATTGTTGGCATTTTGGTTAAACAATGGAATTCAATTTTGCCCAAGATTTTGGTTCTGATTGTTTTGCCTATTATTTTGTAACAAATTATCTACATTTTGATTTTGATTAACAACTAATGGATTCCTAACCCAATTTTGATTTCCTCCTACATTATTCTTGCCATCTTTTCCATTTTATCGTCTAATTGGTTCACTATTACCTCTGTAATTATGTTTAAAATATCATACAATTGTTGATAAGGTCATTTTTGTTCTAGATCATGGAATTGAAAATGATCGAGAGTTGATTAGTTAACGTATTGACCATCTTATGGTTACTATGATTTATTTATTGTCGAAATACAGATAATGTTTGGTTCAAAATTCTAGTGTGAATTGTCTAAATCTTATCATCCTTCAAATACAAATGATCGTCTCTATTGGATCCTATTTGATTTATTTGTTCTAAATTAAACCTTCTTAAGGATCCTAGTATATCTGTTCGAACGGATGATATCAATTGTTAAATGGAGGGAATATGCCCAAAAGACATTTCCAAATTAATTTGGGACGGAACCCATCCGGACATTCTTAGAGTTCCCAACAGTGTTTGTGGTGAAGACAACACACATTTACTCTTACCCTGCTAGTTATTTGACTATATTGTGGTTGGTTTATGACGATTTTAGAAACCACTAGCTGTATAACTACTGGTTGCATGGTAAGTAGTTGAGTAACTGTCACATGTGTAACTAAGGGTTGTGTAACTGTCTCATTATGAGACAAATTTGCATTAGAACCAGGCATTTTTACATGTTCACTCCTCAAAATCATACACTTTTGTTAAAACTAGTTTGCTTCTATGTTGTTGGCAACGTTAGCTCCACTGGGCGTGCCAATTTGTTGATCAAGAATTTTGGTATTAGGTTTGACTACTTTAAATAAACAAATAAGAGTTGAATTTATGGACTAATTATATTGAACCAAAACACTTTCAGGGGTCTTTGCTTTCAAACTAGCAATGTTACATTTTCAATTTAACAAACAAGGTATATTTTTAGAAACTTGTTACAAGAACAATTTTTATATCAAGTACAAAACAAGTATTTGGTTTAATATAAATAATTCATACAAATGTGAAAAGTTTTGTAGATAAGTATAAAATAATACTCAAACTAATAACATTTACGAACACATAAGCACAATCATAATAATACAAGACTATAGTTAACATTAAAAAATAATAAAGAATGAGTCTTAGGAAGAAGAATGAGTTATAGATAGAAGATGATGTTATTGAAAGAAGATAGATGATGAACATAATCAAAAATAAAAGTAATGGGCAAGAACATACATGTTTCCATAGAACCAAAAAACCATGAGTGCAACAGGGTTTGGTATACATGAAGCATGAAAATGTTCGTAACCGAATAAAAATGATACATTCCAACCTATTTATAGAAAATACAATAATAACTAGTCTTTGTAGTTGATTACGACATGTGTCCTCAAACTCAAATTGATCCGTTCAAATTTTTCCACTTGTTTCATGCCTCTACTTGTTTTGAATAATCACTAATTGCTTATTAACTAGTGCTCTGATCGTTCGATTGTTCATTATTGACTTCTCTTCTTTCGAATTAATATACTTGAAAATATTATATTACCTCTTCTTAACATATTGACACTACTAGAAAATAGAGTTTCTAAATTGGTTTTGTAGCCCATTCCACGACGTTTCAAGAACCATCTTAGAATGTTTTTTTTTTTTGAAAAATAATTGACGATTCTAAGACGGTTTTATGCAAAAATCGTCTTAGAAGGTAAACTTTCTAAGACGATTTTTCACAGAACCATCTTAGAATATCTTTTTTAAAAAAAATTAAAAATGGGAATTCTAAGACGGTTTTCCCAAAAATCTTATTAGAATGTAGAGTTTCTAAGACGATTTTTCACATAACCATCTTAGAATATCTTTTTAAAAAAACATAAAAAATGGGAATTCTAAGACGGTTTTTGGGAAAACCGTCTTATAATGCAGACTTTCTAATAATGCAGTTTTCCAAAAACCATCTTAAAATATAGACTTTCTAAGACGGTTTTTCGTAGAACCGTCTTAAAATGTCTTTTTTAAAAAAAAAATTAAAAATTAAGGATTCTAAGATGATTTTTCAAATAATCGTCTTAGAATATCTTTTTTTTTAAAAAAATTAAAATCAAATCATTTTTAGTGGTGGCCTCATAGAAATTATCTTCTTCCTTCTTTTTATTATTCCCTTTTAGAAAAAGGTTTGGTAATCTAGAGCAAAAAAATAACTCTTGAAAAATATTCTAAAAATACCATGCATTAGACAAGAAAATAACCCGGCACACGTAGCAACCTTAAATAGTGCAATTAGTGGAGTCTCAAATTAAACTTTGAGTTCTTATACAATTTAGTTACTTGCATAATTAACTCAGGTTTTATATTAAGTGAAGACACCATGACAAAAAGAACCATAAATTGCAAGACAATTCTAATAGAGGACCTAACAAACCTGAATACGATTATGATGGATTCTTCATAGCAGAACCATGCATCATGCCACTATGATGGCTGGGAAATTGGTGGTCTACATGGCCAATTCCATGTTGCAGATAAGTGATATTAGTTCTAAACTAAAAGTGAAAAGCTATAAAAAAATTTAAAGACAACAACAAACAACCAAATTTTGAAAATAAAGATAATAATTACATGCTAGTGGCATGCAATGAAGAAGAACAATTCTCTAATAATGCATAAATACCTTTCAAAACCCAACCATGGTAGCTCTATTAGTTCTTGTCCCTATTGGATACTTTTTATGTTTGTGGCTGAAGAAATACCACCTATTCTGCTCTTCATACCCTATCCTTCATCTCTCTGCCATATCATTCACATCAACAACCAAAAAAGAATAAAAACTAACATTCCACACTTTATAATTAATATGTTATATCAAATATGGAACATTCAATCTACAAACAAAATAAAATGAAGCATTCAGAAGCACTAATTAGAATAGCATTCTGATACGGTTCAGCCCAACCTAATTAAGGTTTATAAGAGGGATAAGCATAGGAGAACTTGGGCATCAATTGCTGATGTTGGTCCAAAAGCGGTAGTAGACGTGGAGGACGAAAATATCCTCTAACAGAATGCTCGTGGAAAGTGGGTTAAAGAAAAATAGGGTTGTATGGGTGAGGGAGGAGAATACAATTTTAGTGGAAACTTGGGAGAGAGTGAGACCTCTCCATGTGTCTCACACTATCTTTATTTTCATCATTGTACCTTCTGTTTATGCAATCATCGTTTCAGTTATTCCTTGACTATTATTTCCTTTGAATATTTTATATAAAATTCTGAAGTCATTCAAGCCAAAAGCTCAAATTCCATTCTGTTTCCTGTGATTGTTCCTTTTCTGACTTCAGGGCTGTATCAAATTGGTATTAGAGCTCCGATCTAGGAGCTCTGTGGGATGGTTCCGACACGTACAATGGAGAATCGCTTGGAAAACTTGGAAGAAGGGTTGCGCCGAGATAACGCTCGTCAGGAAGAAATGATGCAGAGGATGGAAGCAAATGAAAGAGGAATGGTGGAAATCACTCGGAGATTGGATAATATGGCAAGGAGGCGACGGGGTTGTTCTGATGATGGGGAAAATAACTATGATGATGGGGATTCAGGTCCACGCGATGGGAATAATGGAAGACAATTCACCCAGCCAATTCGACGTTTGGAGGTTCCAGTGTTTTCTGGTGAAGATGCTTACGGTTGGTTGAGCAAGGTGGAGCGATATTTTAGAGTGAATGGTGTGGCAGAGACGGAGAAACTAGCAGCAGTAATGGTGTGTCTTGAAGGGGAGGCACTAAACTGGTACCATTGGTGGGAGATGAGCAACCCAAATGCAGCTTAGGGGTTTTTTCAATGAGAGGTACTAGGCCGTTTTCAACCGGAAGCATTAGAAAACCCGTACCAAGCACTCTATACCCTTCGACAATGTGGAAGTGTGGCTGAGTTCCGGGCTGAGTTCGAAAAAATGGTAGGGGCGTTTCATTTCGAAGACGAGGAATTGCTGAAAGGGACGTGGTTGAACGGAGTACGAAACAGCATCAGAGAAGAGTTGTTGATGTACCCCAACCTGAGCTTGGTGGAGATGATGAAGTTCTCCCTCAAAATTGAGAAGTGAAACGTGGCTTGGAGAGAAGAAGGATGGGAACCGAGTGCCAAGAACTGGACTCAGGGGTCAATCCGGCAAAATCTGAACCAGTGGGTGCAGTCCAGCCCAAACGAAAACAAAGGGTGGGGAAATGTAAATATGGGCCACAACAACAACCAAGGTCCAACTCGTACTTCAGTAAGTAATTCTAATCACACGAATGCTGGGTTATCTCATTCTCGAAGCTTTCTAAGCGAAAATCAAAAGGAAGAGTCCACGGCAAGACCGTCTGCTGCCACCAGCGGAAACAAAACGATGGCGAGTTTCTCGGGTCCAGGACGACGGCTATCTCAAGCTGAACTCTGTGACCGGCAAGAACGGGGGCTTTGTTTTAAGCGCAATGAAAGGTGGAACCCAAACCACCGTTGTCAAGTTCGGCAACTGCATCTTCTATTAGTCAATGATGACGAGGGGGAGGAAGAATGGAATGACGAAGGGGAAGAGATACCTACTTGTCCTATAGGGCCTAAAACAGAGGGGGAGCTACAGCTCTCCTTGAACAGCTTACTATGGCTCACTTCAAACCAAACCTTGAAGGCTTGGGGAGAAATTTTGGGTCAGAAGGTAGTGGTTATGGTGGATTGCGGGGCTTCCAGCAACTTTGTGTGTGCGGCGATAGTGGACCAGCTAGGCTTTGTGACAGACACTTCATCGTACCAAGTAGAGGTGGGAGATGGTCACAAGGTGCAATGTCGAGGTGTGTGCAAGGATGTGGAGTTGAAGCTTCAGGATGCTCAGGTTAAACAAGATTTGTACCTGTTTGAGCTTAGGGGGGCAGATGTCGTGCTGGGGTTAGAGTGGCTGACAAAGTTGGGTGAAATCAAAGCAAACATCAGAGACATGACCCTTCGATTTGCTCAGGGAGGCTCAGAGGTAGTAGTGACAGGGGATTCTGCTCTCTCTCGAGCAGTGGTTTCATTCAAGTCTGTCGTCAAGGCTCTTCACGAGCAGGGGCAAGGGTATTATCTAAGCACCAAGAGAAGCACCGAGGAAGGAGAATCAAGTAGTTGGGTTGGATTGGAGGAGCTGTTGAGTGAATATCAGGACCTGTTTCAAATAGCTAGTTCTCTGCCTCCCAAGAGGGACTGTGATCATGCAATTAATTTGAAACCCGGAAGTGGTGTGCCCTGCCTGCGACCATACAGGTATCCCCACTATCAAAAAACAGAAATAGAAAATTTAGTTTCTGAATTGATGGCCAACGGGTGGATTAGACATAGTACTAGTCCATACTCTAGCCCGATGATTCTAGTCAAGAAAAAAGACGGTAGCTGGCGCGTATGTGTGGACTACAGAGCTTTAAATAAGCTCACAGTTTCGGACAAATTCCCAATTCCAGTAGTGGAGGAGTTATTTGACGAATTGGGAGGGTCAAAAGTGTTCTCTAAGTTGGATCTAAAATCTGGGTACCATCAGATAAGGATGAAGGCAGAGGATATCCACAAAACCGCGTTTAGGACGCATGAAGGGCATTACGAGTACTTAGTAGTGCCTTTCGGTTTGACTAACGCACCCTCGACATTCCAGGCTTTGATGAATGATATTCTAAGGCCCTTTTTGTGAAAATTCACTCTGGTTTTCCTCGATGACATTCTGATTTACAGCAGGAACAGGGAGGAGCACGTAGAGCATTTGCACAGGGTGTTTGAGGTTCTGAGACAGAATCAACTTGTGGTGAACAGGAGGAAATGCAGCTTTGGCAGCAATCATGTGGAGTATCTTGGGCACATAATTTCAGCAGAGGGAATTAGTGCAGACCCAAATAAACTGAAGGCGATGGTAGACTGGAGGGTTCCTAAAAATGTTAAGGGACTGCGGGGATTTTTAGGTTTGACGGGGTACTACCGGAGGTTTGTTAAGGACTATGGCAAGATCGCCAAGCCCTTGAATAACTTACTGAAGAAAGACGGGTTTCAGTGGAATCCGGAGGCTGAAGAAGCTTTCACTCACTTGAAAAACTGTATGAGTACAGTCCCTGTCTTAGCTCTGCCTAACTTCCAGAAGCTATTCACAGTAGTGACTGATGCCTCTGGTAAAGGTATTGGGGCGGTCTTGATGCAGGATAACAAACCTTTGGCAAATATTAGCCAGGGGTTTTCTCCTAGAGCTCAAGCTAAGTCAGTTTACGAAAAAGAGTTAATGGCGATAGTGTTTGCGATTTAGAAGTGGAAGCATTATCTCATGGGCAGACATTTCATTGTGAGGACAGATCAATGTAGTTTGAAGCATCTATTGGAACAGGAGGTATTGGGGGAGGATCAGCAAAGATGGATGTCCAAATTAATTGGTTTTGATTTTGAAATTCAGTATCAACCAGGGAGGGAAAATCAGGTAGCAGATGCTTTATCACGTCAAATGCAGTTTACCGCTATTTCACGTGTTCAATTATTGGATTTGGATGAGTTGGAAAGGGAAGTATAGCACGATAATAGATTAAAGACCATCATCCAGGACTTGATTGTCAATTCAGAGGCTCACGAGGGATTTGAACTGAAAGAAGGGAGACTTTTCTACAGAGGCAGATTGGTTTTGTCTAAGGAATTCAGGTTCATTCCTATCCTTCTCAAAGATTTTCATGATTCCTGTTTGGGAGGACATTCGGGGTATCTACGTACGTATAAGAGGCTGGTTGGTTTAGTTTATTGGGAGGGGATGAAGTGTTGTATTAAAGAATATGTGGCTGCTTGCCTTGTGTGCCAACAATGCAAAATTCAGAATCTTAGTCCAGCTAGGTTATTACAACCCCTACCTATATCCAGTAGCATCTGGACAGACATTTCCATGGATTTCGTGGGAGGCCTTCCGAAAACGATGGGAGTGGATACTTTGTTTGTGGTAGTAGATCGCCTTAACAAGTATGCCCACTTTTTCTCAATTCGACATCCATACACAGCCAAGGAGATTGCTGAATTATTTATTAGAGATGTGGTAAAACTCCACGGGTTCCCTTCTACTATTGTTTCGGATAGGGATCGGGTTTTCCTCAGTACATTTTGGACCGAAGTGTTCAAAAGTGTAGGTACTAAACTCCACTATAGTACCGCGTACCACCCCCAATCAAATGGTCAAATGGAGGTGGTGAATCGTTGTTTGGAAGTATATTTAAGATGTTTCTGCAGCTCTAAGCCACGGCAGTGGCCCAATTGGGTCCATTGGGCGGAATTTTGGTATAACACTACCTACAAAGATTCCATGGGCATGACCCCATTCAAAGCTCTTTATGGCAAGGAACCCCCCACTCTGTTTCGAGCTACCAGTTTTGTCCCTTCGGTGGATGCAGTCTCTCAATCCTTGGCTGAGAGGGATAGGATTCTGCATGATTTAAAACATAATTTGTTGCTGGCTCAGGACAAAATGAAGGTCCATGCCAACCAGCACAGACGCGAGGTGCACTTCCAGGTGGGAGATTTAGTCTATCTAAGGTTGCAGCCTGATCGTCTCAAATCTATTGCCCGGAGGGTGAATGAAAAGCTGAGTCCGTGGTACTATGGTCCTTATCCGGTGGAGGAATGTATTGGGATAGCGGCCTATCGTGTTCAATTGCCTGAAGGTTGTAAGGTCCATCCTGTTTTTCATGTCTCCCTCCTTAAAAAAAGCTGTCAATTCAGTGCCCCATGCACAGCCATTACCCTTGGTACTTTCTGAGGAATGGGAATTGCAATTGGAGCCAAAGGCTGTATTACACTGGAAACGTCCGAACCAGGGCAAGTTGCAGGTTTTGATTAAGTGGAAACAGCTTCCCGACTTTGAAAATTCATGGGAAGATTATGAGACCATCAATCTCCAGTTCCCTCAATTGCACCTTGAGGACAAGGTGCTTCAAATGGGGGGAAGTATTGATACGGTTCAGCCCAACCCAATTAAGGTTTATAAGAGGGATAAGCATAGGAGAACTTGGGCATCAATTGCTGATGTTGGCCCAAAAGCGGTAGCTGACGTGGAGGACGAAAATATCCTCTAACAGAATGCTCGTGGAAAGTGGCTTAAAGAAAAAGAGGGCTGTATGGGTGAGGGAGGAGAATACGGTTTTAGTGGAAACTTAGGAGAGAGTGAGACCTCTCCATGTGTCTCACACTATCTTTATTTTGAGCATTGTACCTTCTGTTTATGCAATTATCGTTTCAGTTATTCCTTGATTATTATTTCCTTTGAATATTTTATATAAAATTCTGAAGTGATTCAAGCCAAAAGCTCAAATTCCATTCCGTTTCCTATGATTGTTCCTTTTCTGACTTCAGGGCTGTATCACATTCCCTTGTAATAGAAAAAACCTAATAATGATGAAAACATGCAAAGAGGAAAATATAGACTCACCTAATAATGTTGAACACATATGTATGAATGAATTTTGATATGGGTTTTACCTCTAAACACTTTTTTTCTTTACTTGTGATTTCTATACACTTGTTAGCTAGCAACACACAATTTTGCAATGTATCAGGTTATTGTGAACTACCAAAAAACTGAGACACCGATAAGTCACTTCTCTTTACCTATAGTAACATGTTACTCACTTTTTTTTAACTTGTAATACTATATTCAACCTGTGATGATGCAATAACTAAGGCAACTTCTTTGTAGCATGCATTTTCAATAGCCTCAGATACACCAGTACAAAATAGTAGGCGAAGGACACCCTCTAGAATCCGGTCTTTAACAGAATCCAATTTTTCTGATTTAAATTATCTCTGTCTTCATCTTGTTGAAGTTTATAGTGCTTAAAGAGAAGTAAGAAAGACAGGAGGAAAAAAGGATCTAGAAATAAATATATTTTTCTCAATTTTCTGACACATCTTATTTAAATTATCAAATGAACTATTAACAAGACCATTTATATTTTCAGCTACATCCTCACACTATTTGCATGCGGGACTAATCCAGATTAATATAAAATAAAACAGGCAGAAAGTACATAATATGTGGCTTGTTTTAGACAATGAAACTATCTTGTTATGTGTAACGTCTTGTTAGGCAACTATTATCTGTGTCCCAAATCCCAATAGACAATTTGAATCTGCTCAATAACTGACTACAGAACTATTTGAGGGAATTTTTGTCACTTATTCTACTAATCAAACTGCTTATAAATATTTTCTTACAGGGGCCAATTGTTACCACAATCCAAGCTTTGTTGACACCTCATCCAATGAAGGAACTCTATGTCAAGGTACTGCTACATAGTTGTTTGTTTACTTATTTTGTTATCACATTATTACTTGATAGGAAAACTAGAACTTGTCTACATAACTATCTTCCACCAATGTAAACTAGACATTATTTGGTGTGAAATTTATTGATTGCTTAAGCAAGTATGATTTTAGAAGGAAAGAAGTTGTGTTAGTTCCTCTAATCTTACAAGTGTGAAGCTAAAGAAAGGATCATGATTGTTACTTGTTGTAGAGGAGGGTCATTTGGACTATGCATACAAGTAAGTCTGGTTATATTATACATTTCCCTCTATCATTAAGTCATATATGATTGCTACTTTATTACTAGGCTACTTACTAATGGTGTCTTATAATTTTATCTAAATAAATTCTGAAATTGAATGCTGGCCTCTCATGATTACCTGAAATGGTTCTCTTTTATCAGTAAGAGTAAGGCTTGAGACGGCGAGACTGCTGAACATGGTGGTGTTGGACGTACACTCCAATCAGCATAGGTCCCTCATAACAATTGAAAATTGCAGGTTAACCTTCTATTAATTTCATGCATGTTGCTTTATAGAATAAATAATGACTTTTCAATGTAATTAACAAAATTCAAATAGAGTTCCATTTTTAATAACAGGATAAGGTTAGTAATAGTATAACCCCGTAACAAGACGGATACAGATCGAGAGCGAGAGAGGAAAACAAGAAACATGTAAATTATTAAGTCTGTGTTTTAAAAGCCAAGGAATTATATTATATATGATTTTTAAAATATTCATATTGTTCACTACCTTTTTATAAAGCAGCTCACGTCAGTCAAACAACACAGTGCATGGAACAGTCCTTAGCACTTGAATAATTTGCATTTCCACCTTGATATGTGGACTTCTTTAATTTGTGTATGTGGTTTTTCTTTTATCTATTCTTTTATCTCTACGTTGTTATCTTCTTCTTTCACTTAATATCAGTATTTATTTATTAATAAAAAGAGGTTTAATTACTATCTTGGTCCTCTAATTTATTTTTTAAGTTCAATTTGATTTTCTTATTCTTAAAAGGTTCAAATTAGTCCTATAATTTTTAAAAACAGTTCAAGTAAGTCCCTTTACTTTTAAAGTGTTCAATTAGGTCCTTTATTTTTTAAAATGTGTTCAATTTGCCCTTTTTTCTTCCATATGCTCCAGAAATTTTAAAAATAAGGACCAAATTTGGTTTCAAATGGGATCAAATTGAACCCATTTTAAAAAAAAAATAAGGGATATAAATATAATTGAAACTTTTAAAAATAAAAGAACCTAATTGAACCATTTTAAAAATTAAAAACGACTAAAACTCATGGGATTAATCCTCTTTGAAATAAGATTAATAGAATTTGGATTGTGTACTCGTGTATAATCTAATTAACGTGTTAACATTTTTTTAATTTTTTTTTAAAAAAATACACTTTAAGACAATTTTCTGAAAAATTGTCTTAAAAAATTGTTTTTATAAGACAGTTTTTGGAAAAATCGTCTTAGAATTATCAATTTCTTAAAAAAAAAGGAAGACATTCTAAGACGATTTTCTCAAAAACCTTCTTAGAAAGTAGACATCTAAGACGATTTTCAGAAAATCGTCTTAGAATGTCTACTTTTTAAGACGATTTTTAAAAAAATTATCTTAGAATCCTCAATTTTTAATTTTTTTTTTTAAAAGGGACATTCTAAGATAGTTCTCAAAGTCACTATCTAGGACAATTTTGACGGTTTTTTTATACAAAATCATCTTCAAATTCTCAAAATTTTTTAACTTTTTTAAAAGAAAAGACATTCTAAGACGGTTTTTAAGGGAATCAACGTAGAAATCAAAATTCTAAGATAGTTTAAAAATCGTCGTGAAAAGTGTTGACTTTCCACGACGGTGGCTTCAAAGATGATTCTTAAACCATTGTGGAATGCACTGTAGAACCGATGTAGAAATCTTATTTTCTAGTAGTGTAATTCTTAATTGCCACTATCAATGTTACTAAATACTGATTGGATTCTTGCCTATTATCACTTACTATACTCAATTTTAAAGTTCCTTATGTGTCACTGGTAAAGTTGTTGTTCTTGATTGTGGTTTTAGATAAATATTTCCAATTAATCCCAATGCAAGTAGAGCTATGAGATTTTCATGACAATAATTAATTCTTTGAGGTTGTGAATATATTGTAAAGTTTTTGAGTTAACTAAAATTATTAGATTAAAAAGTGGATTCAATACTTTTGATGAAAAAGAAAAGAAGGATTTTGCTGATTGAACTTTGGCACTAGGTGATGATAGGTTGGGAAGTTATAATGATGGTTAAGATGATGTTGGAAATTCCTTCAAGTTTCTTAGTAGAGGAGAAGGGACATCCTATCCAAGATATAGTATCCACGACTTATCCTAATTTGTTGGATCTATTTGGCAATGTTGAATACTTTAAAGATAAAGTGATTTTTGGCTACTACCTTAAAAGTGATCAATTCTATTAATGAATATGTAATGCCATTATTTCTTAGCAAAGATAAAGTTTATCTAAGCTCTGATTCTATGTAGAAAGTTAATGAAGTCATTGGTGTTCAAGCTGATTTGTTAGCAACAAAATTTCTTAATGATATAAAGTGTTTTGGACTTCATGACCACCAATTAATATTGAAAAAAGGTGTACCTATAATGCATATGAGAAATTTAGATAGGCTTCACTATACAATTGATCCCTTAATTATATTTAAAGTTCAATCGAGTCCTTTAATTATTAAAAAGTTCAATCAAGTCATTTATTTGTTTAAATATGTTACATCATGCCTTTGCCATCAATTTTGTCACATTGATTAATAGTCACCCTTTTTATTTGTTATTTAACTGTTCTACACTCAAAAGCCACCCACCAACCTTTGTACCTAGCCCATGACAAGCACTGTCGTACACTGCTCCCCACGACACTACCAACATCATACTGCCACCTACAAGACCACCAACCTCCGCACCCAACCCACAACAATCATCACTACTACCCATGACATCACTAACATCATACCACCACCCACAACATCGCCAACCTCTACACCCAACGCAAACAAGCACTGACACACCACCACAAGTCATTACCAACCTCTACGAACTCAAACCTACACCCACCACCCAAACACCATATCCATTTGGGCACACCATGACAACAACAATCGTGCTCTGGGCACACCACCAACCTCCATGAACCCATATCTGGATCTAGTTTTTTTTTTTTTCAATTTTTATTCTTGGTGTGATTTAAGAAACCTCTGCAATTATGCATGCTATTGGTTAGGGTTTCAATTTTTATGATTTGGGGGTGGTTAGGGTTCTAAGTTTGTTGATTCAAGGAAGGTTAGAGCATCTCCAACGCAGTAGCTTCTACGGTTTCTTAACTTGAAGAACCGGTTCCGTGAAAATACTACGCACTGGAGCGTGCTTGCGTGGCGGAACCGATTCTTAAAGGAAGAGGAATGTTGCTTATATAAGGAACGAGTTCTTAACAATATAATAATATTATTCAAGCTCAACCAACTGAAAAAGAAAGAGGGAAAAGCACAACTAACGGTTTGGCACGAGGAAGACAGCGCACGCGAGGAACTGCCGCGACAGCGACGGTGGTGGTCGGAGAAGACGGTGCGCACGAAGAAGCTCTACGATAGCGACGGTGGTGTTCAGAGAAGACGGTGTGCGCGAGGAAGCTCCACGACGGTGACGGCCCTCACGCGAGGTAGCTCCGCGACGGCGACGGCATGGCTCTGCGACGGTAACGGCATGGCTCCGCGACGACGGCGGCATGGCTCTGCGACGGATGGCTCCGCGAGGAATGCTTGGACTGAGTTTGAATCAGTTTGGTGGAGAAGAGAGAAGAGTAGGTGAAGAGTTGTGAAGGGAAATGAAGGATTGAAGCTTCTGGAATTTTTTGTGGGATAGGGACGCTTGGGAATGTGGGAAAGTAAAAAGAAAATTTTAATAAATGAAATAAAATGGTTGTTGGGTCACTTGGGTGGGGGAGCGTGAAATTGAAAAAAAAAAGGTAATAAATGAAAGAAGATAACTGTTGGGTGGGAAGGGTGGGAAGTGGGTATATATATATATATATTAATTATAATAAATTGCACATATAATTGTTGGAAGCAAAATTGAAGGTTTAGATAATTGTTTTTTTTTAATAATAGGTTAACACAAAATTCACACAATATAATAGCCATTTAAAAAAATATCTGTTGGAATGTTTTTTCTATAAATTGGATAATTTGTTAAGCTTTGTAACACAAAATTCATATTTGCAATTTTTTTTCCTATCAATTTTCAATCTTTTTTTATTTTGAAAACGAAAATAATAATAACTAAATTTATTTTTCGAGATCTAGATTTTTTATTTATTTCAATATTATTATGTTTAATTATTTATTATTATGTAAAATTTTGTTTTATATTGTTACGTATTTCTTTTTATTTATTTTAATTTATATTTATGAAAATTGAAAAAATGTTAAGTTTTATTAAAAAAATATAAATACGTGGATTTTTTGAGTTCCTTATGATTTCTTGCATTGGAGCAAAATATTAAGTGAGTTCTTTGGGAGTGACATGGAGCTGTGAGGACTACAAAAAATACTGCGAGGCCACAAAAAATTGGTTAAGAAATCCAAATGGGTTTCTCCAATTGGAGATGCTCTTAGGTTATGATTGTGATTGATTCGGGGGACATTAGAACAGATAAAATTATTCTTTAAAAAATTATAATAAATAAATTGATGACTATAAACCCCACTTTTTTGAAACTATACTTATTTCATCATTTTATATTTAAAAAATAAATAATAAATGTAGTGGCGGTTTTACAACTTAACGACGACGTTAGTTATAATTGGGCAAAAAAGATATGATTATAACGTCTTAAAACAATTAAAAGATATGATTGAATTTTTTAATAATTAAGAGACCAAATACATATTAAGCTTATATATATATTGGTCTATGCAATGGAGCAAGATTGATAGTTGAAGAATTGAGATTTAATATTATTGTTACCTAAAGTAATATCAGAAAGGTGTATATTTACAAGATCAATTTAATACCATCTAATTGCATAACTCCATTCAAGTTTAAAAAATATCAATTTCCTCTCATTGTTTATTTTGCTGTTATTATAAATAAAAGTGAAGGACAAAGTTTGCCTCAAGTTGGAGTTTTCCACTTAGATCATTATTACGGTAGATGATAATGAAAAAGGGCGCCGCGTCTGGACGGGCGGGCGG
>QARZ01040815.1:21611-38894 GCA_013407115.1 Glycine latifolia | reverse complement strand
TGATATTATTAATGATAACGCACCGGAGGCCTACGGGGTGTTACATTCATTATCTAGGACCTTTACAGTCAGGTACAACATTGTGGATGTCGACACATTATACCTAGTCCTGATCAGTAGAAAAACTCTCAATGAGCTGGGAGCTATTGTCTCTATGCCTCATCTAAAGATGAAGTTCCCTACCATGACAGGGAAATTGTCACTGTGAAAGCATACTAGAAGCAGGCTAGACAGTGTTACGTTGAAAACCTAAAAGTGTTATCATATCCTCCTAACAGGAGGTCAGACAGACATGGTACCACTTTGGGGGGTACTACCCAGGTCATGAATATAGACAGAGAGTATATTCCCTGTACACCGACGGTCTACTTTACAGATCATCATGGTGACACCTTCGACGTAGATCCGTGCGATGATAATATCGACAAAGGACCAAAACCGATCGAAGAACTAGTCAAGCTGCAACTCGGCCCCAAACCTGGACAGTTCACACAGCTTAGTAAAGAGCTTACCAGCCATGAGTACAAACATCTAGCTGACGTACTCCGCAAAAACGCATCTCTATTCGCTTGGCAACTGTCTGACATGCCCAGCATTGACCCTAGTGTCATATGCCATAAGCTGGCGATATGTCCACAGGCCAAACCCATAGCACAGAAGAAGCGGAATATGGGAGATGAATGGCGACAGGCAGTCAAAGAAGAAGTAGACAAATTGCTCAAAGCCAACTTTATTAGAGAAGTCAGGTATTCAACCTGGCTCACCAATGTTGTCATGGTCAAAAAAGCCAGTGGCAAGTGGTGCATATGCACAGATTTTACAGACCTCAACAAGGCATGCCCTAAGGACGCATATCCATTACCCAACATCGACAGACTGGTCGATGGGGCGTCTAGGTTCCACATTTTGAGCTTCCTGGATGCATATTCTGGCTATAATCAAATCAGAATGCACACCTCAAACGAAGAAAAGATGGCCTTCATCACTGAAGACGCCAATTACTGTTACAGGGTCATGCCCTTTGGTTTAAAAAATGTAGGGGCTACGTACCAGTGACTGATGGATCATATCTTCAGAAAGCAGATCGAACGCAACGTTGAGGTCTACGTGGATGACATGGTCGTCAAATCTCAGGGTGTAGCCCAACATGTAGCAGATTTGGAAGAGGTATTCGAAGAGGTTTGGAAGTATGACATGCATCTCAATCTCGAGAAATGCATATTCGGGGTAGGTGGCGGCAAGTTCCTTGGCTTCATGATCACGCACTGAGGTATTGAAGCCAACCCGGACAAATGCTCAGCCATATTCCAGATGCATAGTCCAGCTAATGTAAACGAAGTTCAGAAGCTGAACGGAAGATTAGCGCATTATCCAGATTCCTTCTGAAACTTATCGAGAAAGCAAAACCCTTTTATAAGCTGCCCACCAAGACAACACCATTCCTTTGGGATGACACCTGCGAGCAGGCTTTCGAGGCATTCAAGAAGACAATTGTTGCACCACCTGTCTTGAGTAGACCTCGACAGGAGACACCATTGCTCTTATACCTCGTCGTGGCAGACAAAGCCGTCAGTTCGGCACTCGTCCAAGAAGAAGGGAAACACCAGCTCCCTATCTACTTCACTAGCTGCATGCTACATGATGCCGAGAAACGCTATCAAATGATCAAGAAAATAGCCTTGGCATTAATCACCTCCGCCAGACGCCTCAAGCCTTATTTCCAAAGTCACCAAGTGATAGTTAAGACTAACTATCCCATCAAACAGGTGTTGTGGAAACCAGAATTGGCAGGTCGGATGGTGGCATAGTCAATCGAACTGTCAGAATTCAACATTCGATATGTGCCACGTGGTCCTATGAAGGCACAGTTCATGGCGGACTTCCTAGAAGAATTCGCCGGGAAGGATAAGACCACCCCGGACTGGTGGAACCTTTACGTAGACGGAACATCTAACGCACAAGGAAGCGGAGCCGACATCATACTTGAAGGACCCGACAACATATCGCTGGAGCAAGCCTTAAGCTTAACTTCAAGGCCTCCAACAACCAAGCCAAGTATGAAGCCTTCATAGCAGGACTCAAACTCGCAAAAGAAGTCGAGGCTCAATATCTTAGATGCTACTCTGACTCACAGCTCGTCCAGGGACAGATAGTGGACAAGTATCAAACCAAGGAAGCCATACTCCTTCGATATTACCATCTGGCCAAAACACATATTGACAGCTTCGAGTGTTTTGATATGTATCACATACCTCGAGAGAGTAACACCAGGGCTGACTTGTTATCTAAGCTGGCTAGTACCAAGAAGACCGGGCACCTCAAAACAATCATCCAAGAGACACTCCAAAAACCCACCATTGACACCCCAGCGGTAATTGTTGTTGAACTGAAGGGACCCACTTGGATGACCCCTTACAGAGACTTTCTCGTAAAGGGAACACTCCCAGCAGACGAAAATGAGGCCCGACGTCTAAAGCGGAAAGCCAGCTACTATGTCATCATTGACGGTGAGTTGTTCAAAAGAGGGCTGACAGCGCCTCTACTCAAGTGCCTGGACAGCTCATAGGCAGACTATGTCCTGAGGGAACTTCATGAAGGAATCTGCGGACTCCATACAAGAGGACAATCCTTAGCCACCAAGGTAGTACGAGCAGGATACTACTGGCCAACACTCAGGACGGATGCCTTTCAGTTTACACGAAGGTGCAAAAGATGTCTGGAGTTTGCGAACATCCCACGGATTCCCCCTAACAACCTTCACACCATCTTCTCTCCTTGGCCCTTCGCTATGTGGGGCATGGACATCTTAGGGCCATTCCCCAGAGCTCCAGGGATGGTCAAGTTCTTGCTGGTGGCAATCGCCTACTTCACCAAGTGGATCGAGGCAAAGCCACTACGAGAGATTACAGCCAGTGAAGTTGAAACCTTTACTTGGAAACATCTCATATGCAGATACGGTCTACCCTATACTATCGTTACTGACAATGGTACACAATTCAAGGAACAGACCTACAAGGACTTCCTCACACGACTAGGTATCAAACACCTGGTCACCTCTGTTGAACACCCACAGACCAACGGTCAGGTGGAAGCAGCAAACAGAGTCATTCTCCGAGCCCTTCGCACTAGACTTGACAAGTCCAAAGGTCTCTAGAGGGAGGAACTACGCAGCATACTCTGGGCATATCATTGTACACCTCAAAGCACTACAAAGGAAACTCCTTTTCGCCTGACATATGGCATTGACGCCATGATCCCCGTAGAGCTAAGGGAACCTTCAACCAGAAGGATGCTTTTTCAGGAACAGTGCAATGAGGACAACATGAGGGTTGAGCTGGAAACCAGTGAAGAACTTCGAGATATAGCCAGAATCAAAGAAGAAGTGGCCAAGCTCTGCATGACAAGAAGATATAACTCCAAATTTCAACCCCGAACTTTCCAGCCAGGCGACCTAGTCTGGCACGTCTGGGGTGAAGCCCGAAAGGATCCCCATGCAGGCAAGCTTGGACCAAACTGGGAAGACCCGTTCAGAGTTGTCACTAGCCTGGACAACGGCGCCTACAAATTACAGGAACTCAGTGGTAAAGACATTCCAAGAACTTGGAATGCTACCCATCTGAAGTTCTACTTTAGCTAAGGAACTCAAGGCCGGATGGTGTACTTTTTTTCCTATTCAAGTCATTTTTCCCCACTGGGTTTTTAACTTGAAATGTTTTAATGAGGCCCATCCGAGAAATAAACAGAGGGAATATGTACATTAAATGCCACATTAATAAAACATATGCCTCTTATCTTTTATTTATGTCAATATTTCAGGATTTTGACTAAATTTCAGGAATTATTGCCTGACTATTTTCCCAGGTCCAGCTTCGACGTAAACCCAAGACCATGTCTTGGTACTTGTCAAGGTCCGTCCTTGGCAATCCTTACTAAAATCCAGGACGGACGCGTCCTGGTAGCATTCAAAGGTTCACAGAAAATTCTAGGGCTCCCCCTAGGAGGACCTTTAGCAAAGCCCGGGATCCGTCTCGGCATGAAGACTCGGGGTCCGTCCTCAGAAGAAGGTTAATAATTCCACGTAGTTGGTTGACCTTATAAGTCTGGGATCCGACTCGGGAAGAAGACTCGGGGGTCCGCCCTCGGAAGAAGATTCATAATTCCATCTAATTGGTTGACCTTAGAAAGCCCGGGATTCATCTCGGCAAGAAGACCCGGGGTCCGTCCTCAGAAGAAGGTTCATAATTCCACGTAGTTGGTTGGCCTTATAAGTCCAGGATCCATCTCGGCAAGAAGACCCGGGGTCCGCCCTCGAAAGAAGGTTCATAATTCCACGTAGATTGGTTGGCCTTATAAGTCCGGGATCCGTCTTGGCCAGAAGACCCGAGGTCCGTCCTCGGAAGAAGGTTCATAATTCCACGTAATTGGTTGACCTTAGAAAGCCCGGGATCCATCTTGGTAATAAGACCCAGGGGTCTGCCCTCGGAAGAAGGTTTATAATTCCATCTAATTGGTTGACCTTACTAAGCCCAAGATCCGTCTTGGCATGAAGACCAAGGTCCATCCTTGGAAGAAGGTTCATAATTACATCTAACTGGTTGACCTTATTAAGCACGGGATCCATCTCAGCTAATCCAGGAATCCGTTCTTGGCCATTTACAGGTTCGTAAACCAAACTATGGTAAACCATCAAGGTTCGTAAACCCTAAAGCTTTGGTCGACCTCCTAAAAAAAAATCCAGGGTGGACACACCACTGGTATGCTCTCAGCAGCTCCCAAACCCAAGATCATGTCTTGGTATATCTTGACAAAACCCAGCATGAACAACTCCACTGGTGTCAGCTTTGACAAACATGAGGTACAACTATGTCTACTCTCGACATATGTTATCATTGTCATATTTCTTCCTTGCAGGAATATAAGTTCTCAGGAACATAAAGCCCAAGATGCACGCTTGGCACACAAAGGCTGGGGTCCACCCTCGGTCTCCCAAACCCAAGAAAACTCTCTTGGTAGTATTACAAACTATGGAACCCGGACACGGTCAACCATAGTTATCATCAGATTTTGGCAAGGTCCATCCTTGACCGGCATAGTTATCAACAATCCAAGATAACTTACAATTTTCAAAGCTCGAGGACCATCAGTGGTCAACCTCGTATTCACCCCATTATCCATCACGGAAACATGAGGTATTTAAAGCTTTATTCTGATGATTTTAACGCTCACAAATGCTATTCGTGCAGGATTATGAGCCATACAAAAATCAAGGAAACATCTTTGATATATCAAAGTCCAAGGCTCCCTTGGCATGCTGAAACCCAAGAAACATTCTTGGTACTAACTCCTATGGAATCTTGGCACCATAGACTCATCTATTTTGCAGGAATAATTGTTCGAGGTCCGCCCTCTACAATTCAAACCCAAGAAAATTCTTGGTACTCTTACTTGTTAACAACCTCGACAGAAGAGTCCACCCTTGACATTGTAAACCCAAGAGGCACTCTTGGTATTCTTTCTCTGCAGAATATTGATAAATCGGGTTAGAAATTCAGCCATTGGTAAGCATTCAACACGGATGTCCATGGTCGAACCTCGACATTTCTAAGCCTAAGATACACTCTTAGCACACATCAGCGACAGGAACCTCGACAGGCAAAGCTAAAGACTTAGCCATTTTTGGCGTAAACAGGAACTCGACATTACTTCAATTATTTGATAACCCGACATTATTTCAAATACTTGATAATTCAGCGAGCAATATTGATACGTCAAATTACTTGAACAGCAAGACATTACCATAACGTGATATGATGACAAATATTGTACAAGTGTAGCATGCAATGCAAGGAGATTGACGAAACAAGAAATACTTTTCATTAAAATACTGGAAACTTTACATGGCCATCCCGGCCAAAAGTACAAAAGAAACAAAAGAAGCATAAAGCAGCCTATGCATCAGCTGCGTCATTAGCAGACTCCTCAGTAGAACCGAGCTCCTCTTCATCGACCAAGGCGTCATTCTTCACATCCTTGAAAGGATCAAATTGAACCAAGTCAAGGTCTTTCATAAAGAAACTGGCTTGGCGCACCGCCTTGGAGAAGCCCTTCTCATGTTGTTCCACTGCTTCTCGCTTATACATCTTCAGCTCTTCATCAAGCTCCTTGTTGACTACCATTTCAACATTGAGCTTAGCGTTAGCCTCCTTCGGCCTTTCCTCCAGACTTTCCACCTTCTCAGCAAGCTCCATCTCGGCAGCAAGTCCATCCTCGGCATCCTTCAGCTTGGCCTCTAGCTCGACTACCTTCTTTGCCAACTCCTTCTTCTTAGTCAAAGCATTATCATCTTTGGCAGCAGTTGCTCGGCCAAGAGCCCCCAACTTATCACCATCAAGCCTAGTCCGCAGCAGCTTGGACAAAGCCTTGCCAGTTCTCATGAACAGCTGACGGTTACACCGGGTAGCCTCGGCAAAGGCCACCACGACGCTGTTCAACTGATTGCGCTCTAACTGCCAAGCACCACGAACAACACCCTTCATCTTGTGGTACTCCTGCTCCAAAGAGGCCGCCTTGCCCATGGCTTCTTGATACACTTGCCTTTGCTCATTTATAATGGCAAGTCCCCTCTACAGGAAAAGCTCAGCGATGACAAATGAGCGTTGAGGACCTGCCGACCTAATCAAATTCCTATCAAAAGGGGTCGGCAGTCCTCGATCAAGCCTATGCCCAACACTCCATAATGAGTCGACCTCCCTTGGAGAACTTAGAAACTCCAAAGGAATGACAGGGTAGGCAGCAGGTGGTGGCATTGTAGTTGGAGGAGGTGGAGAAGGAGAAGGAGTAACAGGGCGGGAGGTAAACAGAGTAGGACCGACCATCATGGGAGGTGCAAAAGCGGCAGTAGCAGGTGGAGCCGAGGTCACAACTATAGGTGTAGTGGGAGTAGCAACAGTAACAGCAAGTGAAGGAGCCCGGACAGGAGGAGGTGAAGTCGGCATTAACCCGACAGCTTCCCTCAATGCACGCAGGCCACGAGGAGCATGGACTTCTTATGGCCAGACGTCCCGACACCTTCATCCCTTTTTCTCTTTGCCAACTCGGCAGGGGAAGAGCCGAAGAGTGCAACGACTACTTGAGAAAGGCCAACCCGAACAGTCGGTCGACCCTCTTCTTCAGCTGGGGGGGAACATGGGGTGGCACGACATCTGCACCTACATTGCGCACCAATGGCCTCCATTGGAAGTTACCCATGATACCTACAAAAACACAAAAATACACAAATGTCAAAGTCTGCACACAAGAAAAATAGAGAAGCTATAAGAAAGAAAAATTACCGTCCAGCGCGGCAAAGGAGTCACTGGCCAAAGGCAGGGCCAAAATAGCTCGCGTGTCCAGTGAGGCTGGCAACAGCTTTAAGGTTGCCTTGTCAGACCTCTCCATAAAGGTCAGCATGTCCTCATCAAAGGACCTGAACCTAGTAGGGTCAGTCTGCCAGTAGAAGGGAAAGTGAGCTTCCTCATCCCTGTTGTGCATCAATGGCAACCCATCAGCCACGACACCACTTCCGCAGACCTTGAAGAATCGGTCCTTGAAGCGGCAAAAGACGTTGGTGTCCACCTCAAACAACTTTTTTGAGACGTTGTGCAAGGAGATCCAAGCAACCTTCCCAGACAGCTTGGTTTGAAAGAAAAAGCGAAAGAGAGGAATAGTAGCACAAATGTGCAAATGAGAACATAAAATCTCAAAGGCCTGCACCATTGGCCAATTGTTAGGGTAAAGTTGGGAGGGGGCCACATTCAATTACTCTAGCAGAACACATTGAAAGGGAGAGAAGGGAAGAACAAGACCTAACACCTCAAAGAGGCATCGGTACATGAAGAAGAAGGGCAGAGCGCCCAGCGCTGCCCTCAAGCAAGGAAAGTCATCCTCCCTGCAAGGCTCGACGATGACCTTGCCGGCATCCCAAGGAGCCATCATTTGCAAAGTCGAGCGAAGCACATTTACAGAAACTGTAGAGTTCACGGGGGAGCAGTATTTAAACACGTCCTCCCTTACCCACTCGTAGCCATGAACAACTGGAACGGCCAGCGGCGACCCAGAACCAGAGCTGCGACACACACGCGAGGAAACCCTCAAGCCCCCAGAGCTACTCTGCCTCATCCTACCTGAGGAAGAAGCAGGGATGATTTCGAGCGGCAAAGGTTCATTCACCCTTGCCTGCTAACGAGGACGAGAAGTGCCCTCACCAGCTTGACAAGAACTCGCCCTCCTCTCAGAGGAAGAAGACAATTCGTCTGAAACTCCTCCATGGGTGTTTTCCTCTGAAGAATCACCCACAAAGATGACCTCGCGCATAATGTGCTGCTCTACTAAGCCACCAAAATCACTACCACCCATGCCTAAGGCAGAATCAGAAGCGGATGAGACAGACATTGTTGAATACCTTGAAAGGGAAATGAACGCAAGAAGTGTGAAGAAGAAGACTTAGAAAAATCAAAGACGTAGAAATAGCGATGAAAATCGCAAGAATCCCTCCAATTTAAAGGTACAGTGAAGGTCGACGATTTTGGGCTGGATTTCTAAACGTCCCCTAGAAGCTCGCGTCATGATTGACCACATTTACCCACTACCGCATGATCTCGAGAACGTGGCTGCTCTCCGGGTGACACGTGTGCATGGGTAATGATGCGTGGGCTGCACACGGCTGATAGCATTAATGAAGATATAACGCATATTTTCAATAATCACATCAGACGGTCACATTTTGGCAGAATTCATCAGCCTTGACTCTTCAACTACTTGCCATGCTCAGACTCATCATTATCCTCAACGCTTCACTTACCTACCAAGATCAGTCTTATCTATTAAAAGACAAAATAGTCCGCTTGGGACAACTCAGCATTTTCAACCCAGACCATCCTGTCCAGGTTCAACCATCAACATGATCTGAGCCCGGAAAGCTTCTCTTGGCATAAACCCAAGGTCCATCCTTGGTACCTTACAAAACCCAAGGTTTGCCCTTGGTACCTTACAAAACCCAAGGTCCGCCCTTGGTACTTTGCCAAATCCAAGGTACGTCCTTGGTGCTATACAAAATCCAAGGTTCTCCCTTGGTCTGAGGCTCGACCTTGGTAACTTGCAGGTGGATAAATCCAAACTACGCTGAAACCATCCTGGTTCGTAAGTCTAAAGTTTTGGTCGACCTCGACAACGCTACGGACTGCTACAGTAACAATAATATCTGCTGCACATATCTTATAATAACAGCATATCAAATATGCCTGGATATTCAAATATGCTCAACCACCTTATCATATCATATCATATCTCAACAAAGTTATCAACAAGCTGTTATTTATCTACAAATAACAATATATCAATAAGGTACACATTATCTTATATTTAAATTAGATAACTATCTGCTATTATCTATTATTATCTTATCAACAGATTATCAATAAACAAAGGCCCAAAACCCACATTTCACACTATAAATACAACCTTACAGGTTCTCTCTGACTCACTCCGGAATGAACACATAATCATTCTATACTCAAACTCATTCTCTCTTTAGATAACCCTCGGTTATTCTCTTTATAAATTGATGTACTTATTTGAGCGTCGGAGTGTTTTTCCTTTGTTTTGCAGGTTCCTCCTCTAAGCAAAGTCTACACCTTGTCCAACGTGCAGAATTTGGAGTCCACATTGGCCACGCCTACCTCACATGTGAAATTTTCAGATTTTGATAAGAATACTATTATTCGTTAAACACGATGTATATGATAAAAAAAATTGTATTGTAACTTACGTTTTTGTCCTGTATTGTTCTTCTATTAAAATCAGTACCATGATTTTAACGAATAACAGAACTTTAATGTTATTTAATCCTTATAAGAGAAGAGAAAGAGTCAATTTATTTTAATTTATAGCATTTATTATAGTTTATTAAGTACAAAATTTGTAATATAATTAACATTTTAGTAAAAAATAATTAATATATGATTTTTTTAAATATTCTTATAAAATTTATAGCAAAAGCAAACAATTATTTTTAAAAAAACAATCTTATATATATATAGAGAAATAAAAATAAAAATGAATATGAAACAAAGGGCTGAAGAGAAGCAATATTGTGTGCAAAAGGGTGCAAGATATTTTAGTAAAAAATACCGGAAGAACAGCATTGCACAAGACCCCACAAGTGGAGCACTTGGATATGATTATTAAGGAGAGCCTGAAGATTCGCTGTCACTGTCCCAAAATTGCCATGGGTGAGTTAAACGACAAGAGCCTCCCGTATCGTTTTTCGGTGATGTCGATTAATTTCTGTCTCGCTTCAGAGGCAGCCACGTCGATGCCGTCGTCGTTTAGTTAATGACGAGTGTTTAATCGTTGCACCACATGCATATGATCAGTGATTACTGTACCCTCTGCTCCACTCTTAATTTCATTCGAGTCCAAACATTTCCAACACAAGGGGATATTCTTAAAACGTTGAAGAAGATGAAGAGGTGTACATTTCTGTAAACACAATGCATGGATGCTATTTTTTATCCAGTAATGATTCAAATACTTTATTTTTAGTCCACAAGACAAGTATTTTTTATTGGGGACTATCCTATTCGAGCATATCATTATCAATAATAAAATTATTTTTTCAAATATTTAATATAATTATATTTCAGATTGAAATTTCAAATTAAACAAGAATAGTTATATATCACTTAATTAACATGTTTGATGGTAATAATGATTCACATTTACTTTAAATTATATATATATATATATATATATATATATATATATATATATATACATTAAAAGTTTGATTATCATTTTTTATAAGATTCTTTTCATAATTTTCAAGAGATCACTCCTTTTTGTTTTCTCTTTTATGATGATTGAAAAAATGACTAATATGTATATTAATTAATTAAGTAGGAAGTAATTAAGTGAAAAAGTGAGATGATGATTCCCAAAAAATTTAATGATAATTTTTAAAATTAGTATAAATTGTTGATATATTTAATGTTATTAATTTAATTAATTAACTTTTTCTAAAATATTTAAATTAGTTAAAAGAGTTAGAGATATTAATAGAATTATATATTTAACGAAAAAATCTTATATTTAAGAACATAGATATTCAAAAATAATTAATAAACTTCAAAAGTGTCAATAAAATTTCATTTAAAATAAAATATATTATTGTTATTAACAGAAATACAGGTCTTGCCATGCTTGCGTGTCCGTATTTTATTTTGTGTAATTTAATAGTAACAATTTATTTATTGTATATCGAGATGTATGTTAATTTTAGTTTAATATTTTTACTTCTTGGTGGGTAAGATGCCAATTAAATTTCCAAGCTTGTGTGTCTATATTTTTATTTTGTTATCACAATTTTAGTGTACTTTTTTTAATACATGTTATCTATACACATTTCTTTTTTTTAGGGTGAGTTACAATTAAAAGCGTAAAGTGTAAATTATATGTGTATTTTGTTTTAAGAATATTTTTGAGGAGTCTATCATCAAAGAAAAAATATTTATTTATTAAATTGACATCCATTTTACAAAATTTCTTGTAAAAATAAAAAATATTAAAAGGGTGTATTATGTATTTTACTGTACATTTAAAAAAGGGATTTTTTATTTTGATTTTAAATAAAATATTATCATTTATTAAATTTTTAGACACAACTGATCTTAATCTAACAGATAGTAAAATAGAATATATTTTTTGGTTGAGTAAAATAGGATATTTAACGTGAATAGTCTTTTTTTTATTCATTAGTTAAATAGTCTATTTAGAAGATAACCCAATAAACTAATTTTAAAATATCTGTTAAAATGTACACTATTTTAATATTTTACCATACATATACAATGAAATTTAATTGTGTATACTAATAACTAAATATATTGTTTCTCTAAAAATAACACTACTAGTCTACAATATTTTGAATCGGTCATATTTGAGATGAAATATAAATATGAGATAAAATATGTATTTTATTTTGAAGCCACACCTATTTGATTATGTATGGCTCGACCGTATATAATTAGATTTACAAGAAAACCCTTTTTTGTTCTTCCTCAAAAAATAAACTAATACTTTTTTCTCTAAAAACACACGTTAAAAAAAATAAACTAACATGTGTTGACAATTCTTTGTTATAATTGAACATGATAATAAATCTATGCTTTTCTGCAGGGATTTTTAATCTTTGTTGTTCATTTTCTTTCCACTTCACAATAATCTTAAAACTCAAGAACAATAGCCAAGCTGCAATATAGTAACAAATTGAGCCATTAAGCATTGAAAGAAAAAAAAAGTTGTACCATTCCTTCTCTCCCATTGATTAAACTAAAAAAGAGGAGACAGGAAAAATTGTGAATGAAATTACCCTATCATATAACAATGAATTCATTATTCTAGTATACAACATCAATGTTACATTATTCTTTCTTTTTACTTGGTCACTCAAATTTTTTTATTACTCATCAAAGTCCTTTTGTTATGTGTACTTACCAAAATCTGAAGTAGATTGACATCGGGGTTGACTTAGCCAAGATGGATTTCACGATCTCCCTCGTCGGACTACAAGTACCCTTTATTAGGAGAACACGAGAGGGGACCTACAAAAAAACAAAAGGACTATGACACTCAAGTAAGTATGTGAGTGAGTTGAGAATGAATCAAAAGGGAGAGATAGGACCTAGTATTTATAACGTAGGATGGGAGCCTCTGATCCTTGATTGTAGGGGTTGTTACAGTAGGGTAACTACTCTTATAGATAATATGTATCTATTAGATAAGTGGAGTGTCTGTAATTTGAAAAGAGGATAATAACATTATCATTAGAATTCAAATATATTATCAACCTATCGGCCTAATAGCCTGATTGCTAAGGGAGTCATGTCTATGCTCCTATAGTAGGGTTGACGAGGAGGGCTAACATGTATATTCTAATGCCACATCACTTGTCACGTCAATTTGTGGACCCTGAACAGTACATAAGCCCTACAAGCTCTTAGTCCAACTTGTTGGCGAAATGTTATTCGATGTTGAAGATGGTAACCCTGACAAGTATAAGGGTCGCGGGTTCGTCAAGCCCCTCATCCTGGACAAGCGTTGTCTGAGATGTTCGTATAGGGTGAACGTACTTTTCGTTTTGCAAGTAAGGTCAGAAGTTCCATGTGAAAATCCCTATATTTGACAATTCTTCCTTTTCTGACCATTAGAGGGTGCATTGAAGAGAGTCATTTCGCTTTTCTTCAGAGTGGACGCGTGTATACATAGGCATTGTTTTTGTATACGTGTTGCTGTAAGAAAGGGCACGTTTTGAGGACGTGTTCGTGGGCTAGTGGAGCTACATCATGGCACGAATTTTTAGGGCATCATTTCAACTCCTTCCAGTTACCAAAAGGTCACATCTGCATTTAAATGGGATGTATGTTTGGTTTCGATTACTGACACTCTTGAGTTCGTTGTGATCTTGCACACTTGCCTCAAGAGATGTTGATTTTTTCCTCTACATTTCTTCCTCCCTCTGACTGTCTTCTCTATTTCAAGGATACACTTCTCCTTTTCTACTATGTTTTCTATTTCGGACTCTACTTTGGGTATGGGTGGAAACGATTCTGGGGGTTCCATCCAACAACCCCTAGTGGAACAGGAGGTCGTTCCAATTGGTGATTCCTCGTTGTAAGAGACACGCCACAAAGCTTTCGATAGTGGGTCTTCCTTTTTCGAGAGGTAGCTAGACAAGTGCCATGTCAGCGAGGATAGCTCTTGGCCGCGTGAGAAAGTTCCACCTTCTGCTGCTTCTTTGGGAAAGCAACCCATCCTCGTCAAGACAATCCTTCCTTCTTCTCCTTCGATGACTACATGAAGGGGTGACGGTGGTGTAGTTAGCGTTTCGCCTTGTAACAGGCATAGCCATAGTGCCGAGACGTCCTCACCTTAACCCTTCGTTGCTGGTTATGAGTGGGTGAGGGACGATGTCCTGAAGTACCAAATTTGTTGTGAGCGTCGCGACTCTATGGCGCCAATTGGAGCTGGCCAAACTAGAAGATTCCTGCAAGATGATTGTCTAAGCTTGCGCGAAATATGATTTTTCGTTCATGTAGGCAGCACAAGGTTGTCCACCCTTCTTGTACATCTAATGTTGCATGTTCGAGGTTTCAAATTTGACTCTTCTGCTGAACTCCATTCAATGCACCCTGTTGGAGTGTCTAAATGTGGTACCCTCCCAGCTTCACCCTAATAGTTAGGCAATGGTGAGGTCATTTGAGGTCTTGTGTCTTTTTTTCAACATTCAACCAAGTGTGCTCGTGTTCCTTTACTTCTTCCAGATGAAGTTGACAAGGAAGATAAGATGGGCGTAACTTAACAGCACATCCAAGTAGATGTTTGAGTTTGAATCGAACATGTTTTGAAGGTTTAAGGATAATTTCTTCAAGGTTAAGGTGACCAATGTTGTTGTTGACAAGTTACTGTTGATGTTCAACCGGGATGGGGAACCTCATTTCCTTTTTTACTGATAGTCGAACCCTTTAAGGTTCAAATCCTTTGATGAGGATTTGATGACCCTGATGGAGAGGGTGGATAAGGCCATTCTGGAGCAATTGCCAGCCTCACTTGATGCTTAGGCCATCCTGTCTCTTCCTTCGATAGGCGACCCTCTTGCTGTTCATGATGGTAAAGCATTTTACCTTCCCCTTTTTCGCATTTGTTTTGGCATGAATTTGTCTAAGCTATTATGTTTTCATCTATTTTGCAAGTATAATGGGCAATTTTGCATGGAGGCCCTTGGTGAAGCAAGTTGGACCTATTGGAGCTAATGTGCCTTCTTCTGCTATCAAGCCTCTTGTAGGGGAAGGGAGTTATCTCAATGCTAGGGTCGATCCTGCTCACATTGAAGTTGTCGAGGTTACTCCATACGTGCCTCCTTCTATTTCAGCCAAAAGGAAACATGATGAAGGAGCTGGGGTGTCTGGTTGTAAGAAGTCGAGGGCCCTATTCAGTCTTTGACCCCTCAAACAGGATACTAGGTTGATGTCTAGTTTGAATCGTCTTTCTCCTACTAGCTCCCAAGGTCTATCTTCAATTTCTTTGGTCACTCCTGCTACTGCTCCTCTTTGCCTTACTTTCATGCCTTTGCTTAGTGTTGGGGTAGCGACCACAAGTGTTTCGGTGGACTTGCCTCCTTCTTCCTCAACCTCTGATTGAGCATTTTTAGTTTAGTATTTTCCTATTTTTCTTAGCTTATTTGACCTATCTTTGACTCTTATTTTCTCACCTTAACTCAGTTTTGGTGTTAAACAAATAATTGAGCTTAATTGATAATTGTTTCTTATTTTCGGATTTTGTGTTTACTTTTCCTATCTTCCTTGTGCAGGACCCACAAAATTCTACAAAAATAAGCTTGGGTCAATTCTATTGTTTTAAGAGTCATTTTAGGCTTGGAAGCCAAAGCCTCTGCACTTGGATTGGGCCTTTACATTGAAATTAGCTTAATTAGAAAGATTAGTTAGGCCTAATCAAGGCCCATCCTTTTCTTCTGATTAGTCACAGTATATATTAGTCTACTTAGTGTAGTTAGGTAGTTAGTTAGAATCATTTTTGTGCAAAACATAATTTAGAAACTTCTAGTGCAAGTTTTGAGATCAAACTATTTTTTTCTCAACTATTCTTCATCTTTCTCCCTCTCTTTAACTTTGTTCTTCTCTCTTATTGTTTTTCGTTATTCTTCCATTAGTGATGACTATGGAAGGCTAAACAACTAATTAATCTAAGGAATGAGGAATTTGAGTTCTAGTTAAGTATTTCAAATTTTATGTGAATGTTCATCATCTTCTCCAATTCTAATTTTGATTTTCATGATTCTGATTCTGTTTAGGAATGAAAATGAATTAGGTTATTGATTAATTTCCTAATTCAAATGTAATCCCAAATTGATTGGATGATATTTCAATCTAATTTTAGATCTTAATGAATTTATGGATGAATTCGATTGAATCATCTCTAATGACATTAATTAAACTTTCACAATATGAACATCATCTATAGCAAACTGTGATAATTTGAATTGCTTGGATTTGGTGAATTGCATTGATGTTCTTAAATTTGTTTCATATTCTGCTTCAAAACTCTGTATATCTATTTATGTGCTTCTGCATTTCTTTATTTGTCTACAAACTATTTGTTGAAATTCCCCATGCTATTTATAAGTGGATCGGATTCAGAACCAAATAGGATTGTATCTCTGAGTTGACCTAAGTTATTCCCGTACTGCAGAATTAATCCTACATTTATTTGTTTTGGAACGGTTTGACAATCATTATTAGCCTTACCAGTGCAACTCCAATTATTTTGTCGTCGTCGATGCCTGCCTCATTTTCTCATCTTACTGTGATAGTCGCTGAGTCCACTAAGGTGATTGCTGACCTCCAAGCCTAGCTGCAAGAATCAGAGTCCAAGCTGAATGTGTCTAGGCTTGAGGTGGCAAAGGAGAAGGAAACAAACAGAGAGCTTAAAGAGGAGTTGTTGGCATTCAGGAAAGTGGTCGTGGAGCAACACAAGAAGGGATTTTACAAGGTTGTTAGGCAAGTTGGGTTCTTCATTACAGGTCTTGATTTAGGTCTGATAACTGACGTTGTATCATTTTAAAACAATTAAACTGCACTAATTTCATAGCACAGGATTAACCTAGGTCGACTCAGAGACACAATCAATATGGTTCCAACTTGAATTCACTAGTAAATAATAAGGGACTTTTTATCAAACAGTTTGCATGCGATAAATGAAAATTGCAGAAAAACGTAGCAAAATAGAAACTAACAGAATTGATAATAGGTATTCTAAAACAGATTGAAACGCATCAATCAAATTCACCAAACCAAGCAATGTGAATTATCATAGTTCTCAGATAATGATCTTGTTATGAAAGTTCATTCAATTTCATTAGAAACAGTTCAATCGAATTAACCCCTAAATTAATTGAAACCACAAACCTAATTGAAGAAGAAATTAGAAAATGAATCCATAACCTAATTTGTTTTCAATCCTAAACACATTCATAATCATGAAAATCGAATAGAGGATTGAAGAAGAAAGTGAACATTCATACAGAAATTGAAATACCAAACTAGAACTCAAATTCTCCTTGCTTGGGCTGGATCCTTGGATTGATTGATTGTTTAGCCTTCCATGATCATCATAAATGGAAGCTCTATGAAATTAGTGCAAGAAAATGAAAGAACAAAAATGAAAATGAAG